>SNQJ01S0153812.1:18278-30841 GCA_010110895.2 Picea sitchensis
CATCCAGAAGAATAAATACACAAGATATATATTCAAAATTTGGGCCTCCAGTTATATTAACATATCATATTCTTTTCACAGCTCGATTCTTATACACAAGTAATCAGAGGATGCTCCTCATCAAATATGAGACAATGTTGTAGCCTCTTGGTCCTTTACATCTAGATTGATACAAACTATGATACATAGATAGTCTGGTTCTTACCCAGATCTCCAAACTTAACTATGCTAATAGTATGGATCATCAAAACAGTGACTCTCATCACAACATCAATACTAACAACAACAATCACACTACCAAGCCTAGACCAACAACTTTAGAAACAATAACAACACTCCGACCCAACAACCCTTTTACAATCATATCAGTCTCATATACATAATCCTATCTTTAGGTTTGTTGGTTGAGAACCCAATAGTTCCCTCTTCTTCTTGATATTGTTGCAACGTCTTTCCTCAAAATTGATGTTGCGTTGTCCTTCCAACCGCTTTCTATTTCTTTCCTTAGTTCGTTGTCCAAATCCTTAGCAGCTTGCACAACTTTTGTTCTCCAAAATGAACCTAAAATATGTCATACACAACATCTATTCATAAAAACGAAGGGCCCAACAGGCTTAGACCACAATCCTTGACTCACCTCGAGTCAAGTCTTTGGCTCTTCCATGGTCTCTGGGTTGGCTTGTTGTTCTTTCTTGCCTTCTGGTTCTGAATTGCTTCCATTTCCAACTTGGACTATTTATGTTTTATCTTGTTCAAATGAAGGGCCCAACTTGGGTACAAGTTCGAGGGCTCTCTTCCTGACATCTTGGAAGTTGTCCACTTTGTCATGCCACTTCCTCGCAAGTAGTGAAGCTTTAGAAACAAATTGTTGGGTGGTGTCTGTGATGCACTCTTTTGTCTTGGATGCAACTAAATATTTTCATTCTGAATCAACTATGTCATCTACTTGATGCATCTATAGGTAAGTTGTCTAAAATACAGGTTGAAATTCTCGTAGTTCTTTCTTAGCCACAGTTTGAGCGTCATATAGGGAATTGAGATCATTGTTCGCCTGTTGGATCTTGTCAAAATTCTCTTGTTGTTATAGTGGATCTAGGGTGTTAGTTGCTTCTTCGTTGAGCGATTGGATCTTCACACACAAGTCTTCCAATGTTTGGTTGCACCTTGAAATGATTCCCATCCAGTCACTAACCTCTCTGAATATTTTTGTGCATTATGCAGTCCTTTTATATGAGGTTGCTCTTGTGTTCTTTCCTTCCAAAATGATTTTCTCCATTTACTCGTGTAGCTTCCGGGGTTGTAGTTCAACTTCTCGTTTAGTTTCCCATAATTGTGCTTCTATATTCTCTACTCTTTGTACCATCTTTGACTAGGATACCTGAAGTAATTTGATATTCTCTATAGGCTCACTTGTTGTGTTGGATTCTAGTAGCCGCAGCGCTATCTTTCCGACCATTGTACAGGTCTCTGTGAGTTTTTCCTTTACCTTTTCTACCTTCTGTTATGCCTGAATTTTTGAATATTCCTCCTACATTCACTGTGTTTACGCAAGGAGTCCTTCTTGTTTCCATAACTTGGCTTCTCGTTCGGCCTGGGGATCCTCTGCTCCAATTTTTCAGTCGAGGTTCTGATTATTCCCATCATCTGCATTGTCAGTAACTGAGCGAGATCACTCGATGAAGGAGTAACAACAAGGGGTAATCAGACTTGTAGTGGTAGTCCACTAGCCATCGAATATTTGAATGGTGTCTCGACCTCTTCTTCCCCTGGGGATGGAGCTTGTAGTTGGCATGTAAGTCTAGAATTTAGAGCCATTGGAAGTAGAGGGAAAACTTATGTCTTGTCCAAGAAAAGTTGCATTAGTTATGTGCATCACTGTGGATCCTAGAGTACTAGCTCCAGTTTTTCTTTTAGGGATGTTGCGCTCTGCCCCAATGTGGTTTGACGTTCTTTCTATACCAGTTGTGCTCCTGCCCCTGTTTGTTACAAAGCTTCTAGAGTTTCGCTTCTGTTGATGGGAATCTCAATGTTGACTATTGAGAAAGGACTCTGGGTGCCAGGGACTTGCAGTATTGGAGAAAGTGGTGGAATTTTTTGTTTATGACTCTCCACAGATGACATAGTGCCCGAAATGGTTACTGACGGAGCAGTTTTTTAGCTTGAGGCTTCAGTGGTCAAGGTAGTATGTTCTGGTACATTCTCAGGTGAGTCTAGGAGATCTGGCTACATGGGCTCGGGCGAAGTGGGTTTGGATGGAATGGTGGTGTCTTGCAGTGGTGATGGGGCTTGTGGTGGTGATGGAGCTTTCTCAGTAATGATGGTTGTGTAGGCAATTGTTTCTAGATCGGGATCATCTGTGATATTAATCACAGTCTAGGTAGCTCGAGCAACTGCTCTAGTATGAGGTACAACTGAGTATATTGGATGTGGATTCAAGATATTCATAGGAGAAATACCTGTTCGGGGTTTCTTGATTGAGGGATCCTCTATGAAGGTAGTGGCTAGGATGTCATTGACATCTTTCCTTGATAGCAGGACCTGTTCTAGAAGATTCAGAAACATAAGCAATGTCTTATTCTTCTACTCCAGAGGTTCCTCATCCTCTTCCTCCTCTGATTCAGTCGACATTTGGACCTTTGGATTATTCATTGTTGGGGAGGAGCTTGGCCCTACCCCTTCTTCCTGCCCCTTTTTCTTAAGGAGCTCTGGTGGCAAGAGATAATGCATACCAGACTCGTGTGGGTTGCGCTTAACACCTGGCCATGACATGACTTCCTTGTCGAAGGCTTCTTCATCTAGGTAGAAGGGTAACAACCTTGTATGGAAGTCCTCAGACTCCGCATGCCTCGGCCAAACAAATGTGTAGTGTTGATTTAACCCGAATGTAATATTTTGGGTATTGAGTTTCAATAGTTCTTGTGGTATGCACAACCGTTGAGTTGCATCTATATGTTGGTTGAACCACTTCATGAATGTTACATTATTGAACTCCATATTCTCGGAATCCGACCTTGTGTGCCAAGGATCGAACATCTTGGCTAGGAAACCCTTACCTACTCCTCCTTTCCGTTGACATCATCCGTGATCTCATCCTGGGTATCACACAGGTTGTCTGGAATTGCCTCTTTTGGAGCTAAGGTCTAGCCTCCTATTTCTCTTAGCATGTTGGCTCTGGATTGCTTAAAAAATTAGACGGACTAGGTAGGGGCTCGGGATCGTGACTGGGGACTAGGAGATCTTACAAGATAGATGAGTGCAGATAGTGCAAGACAAAATATAACAATGGAAACAATGAGCCTCATTCATGAGTTCGCAAAATCTTATACGTGGGATAGCTGAAGAGTTTTGTAATTACTCCTAAGGACAATCATTATGAAACCATAAACACAATATCAGGTTGAGGTGTCCGATAGGACTGATAATGGGGTAAGATCTATAGGGTGATCCTGGCCTTTAATGAACAAGCTAACAGAGCCGCGGTTGACCTGAGGGATTACCATTTTAATGGTTGAGGATCTCGGTGGGGATATCAATGGCATCTACGTGGATCACGCCTTTATGGCTTAACAGAAAGGTCTGACGGGTTATTGTAGCTACCATAAAACATATGATTGGACAAGATGCATGTGGCACATGGGTTGTGATCTAGTTCATATTCTCCCCCCCCTCCGACCACAATGGGGTCCCCGTCATGTTTAATGACTTAATTTAATGTAATGGTGTCTCTTCATATCCTATGCGGCTGAGTTAGCAGTTCTGCATGAAATCAACACGCAGACTGAAAGAAGTATATGTTGTGGCGCAATAATGCACACTCCGACGTTATTAAATAAATTAAATCAATTACAGGAAATCAAAATCTAACTATTGTACATTCTCCTTTAGACTAGAGAAACAATCCATGAAATCAAAATCTAACTATTGTACATTCTCCTTTAGACTAGAGAAACAATCCTTTAGCTCAATCATGAGAAATATACTGTGTAAGTACCATTCAATTCATCTTGGTCGGCGGATACCATACAGCTGGCGCTTAGCTTGACCGCACTGCAGCGTCAAATTTCTCTCGCAACTATGAATGGACTCCAACCAATGCATGCACAACTTGCCCGGATGCTTCTCTCGACATCGGGATTGTCATAGAGTAGTCTCTATCCCCCTTGCATGAATCTTTGGACTTAATGTGCCCGCCATGCCGTTTTTGTCTAGCCTTCTCAACTAGCTGATGAAAATCTATTAGAAATATTGCTTCCTCAAGTCTCCGTAAGTTTGAACCTCTGTGCAATTGATTCATCATCTCTCATGTGCGTATCTTGTGTTATATAGAGACTAGGGGTGATGAAATCTGCAAGTACAACAACTTCTTTCCCATAAACCAATTGAAATGGAGTATACATGTGTAACTTCTTCGTGGTAGTCCTGTAAACCCACAAGATTGTTGGATTTCTATCATCCCAGTCTTCCCTATTAGCGCAACATACTTGTGTCACTCCTCTTTCCATAATCTTGTTGAACGCCTCCAATCGTACTTTTCATTAGCTTGTGGATGGTGAGGACTACTCTTATGGTGTTGTATAAGAAATTTTGTTGTCAACGTTGTGATTGTGCTGCTGATAAGTGACTACCTTGATCATTGCTCAAACTTCTAGGACATCCAAAATGATTGATAACATTATCAAACATAAATATAGTAGTTATCTTTCAACACCTCAACTGGCCGCTTCAAACTCCATCTCTGTGAGTTAATTAGTCATGGTGAATGATCTAATGGGCTCTTTTGAGTAAGTTTAGCTCTGGGTTGATTGGTCCAATAAAAATCAACAACCCACTTCAAATGCCCTAAGTACTCGACCGGGTCAAGGGTAATTCATATCTATGACGACTTTCCTACTATTTAAAGGTGTGTCACAAGATTCAAAGATACCATTTCATTAAGTATATTTTAAATAACGTAATACACCATAATCCATCTTGAAGTACCTTATGTAGAATATCTTTACCTCCAACATGTCCTCACACAACTCCATTATGGCACCTAATATATTTTCCTTTGTGGTTCAAGACACATCTCCTAAGAATGTTTTCGAGTCCCAATTTGTAGAGTTGTCCCACAATCATTTGATAGTCTATTACGCGAACCACCATATGCCTCTTTTGGGTTATGGAGTAAGTTTTTGGGTAGGTTCTCTATAATTGAGGGAAGAAGACAACAATGTATTCAAGATACTTTTAGATGGCCTCAATCTGAAACAAGTCAGCATCTGGGAGGTGATCATCCACTACTCCACCAATTTCCCCTGAATCCAATCTGGAAAGGTGATCTAGACCCACATTGCATCTTCCAGGCTTAACAATAACTTCAAAATAAAATTCCTAAAAAAGGAAATACCCAATTGTGAATTCCTTCCTCCTTCAAGTACTGGCTTGTTGACTAGGTACCTCAATGCATAATGGTCAAGTAAAAACTTGAAATGAGATCCTAAATAAATAGTGTCTAAACTTTGTAATGTATAAATCATAGATAGACCTTCCCTTTCAATGGTTGTGTAGTTGTGCTTGTTGAGGAAAAGGTAAAAAGAACATTACTCAAGCATTTTCAAATCTTATCTCGCTAAGAAAAGATAGTTGGGAATGTCACCAGGTTTATAGCCTAAAAATATTCACTTAATCCACAAGTATCAATTAAAAAGGATCAAGGTTGATTTTAGGTTTATAATACACAATAAAAATTAAACAAAGCGTGGAGGGTATATCCTAATTTAAAATAATGTAAACAGCTGGACATCAAAGCAAAGAAAGAACCATATATCATGAAGACACATATGTGAGACAAAAACAATAATCTTATTTTATTTCATTATAAGATACAAAACTAAGTTCTCTTTACAAACCGCTAGGGTAGGGACCAAAATCAGATTTAGAAGCCTCTGATGAGCACCATAAAAGACTCTGACAACACAATAAAAATAAAACTAATGATCCGAATCAGCTTGCCATTGAAATATTGTTGCCACTTGACTATGCAAGATATTATTTATCATTCATGAAATTTTATTCATAAACAAACAAGAATACCCAGATTGTCAAAGATAAATCAAACAACTTTAAAACAAGTTGTTGAAATATGTGATTCGATTTTCAAATCCTGTTGCCTTCAATAAGAACCCGTTGTCATCAAGAGGATTAAGTTTTCAAGTAAACTCGTATGAATGAAAACTGAAAATGTCTCACTAATATAGAGCAAACCTTGTGGATGTTGTTCTCCTTCTATTCTCCCTGCCTCTTCATCTCTTTGTTTCCTTTATTCTTCCTCAATAAGTTGAGGTAGTTCAACTACTTTCAGTTAAGCCAAATTAGATTAACCAATTAGTTTGAGAGAAATAGCTTCTTATACATATATATGAGCATATATATATATATATATATATATACATATATATATAAGGGTCTAATTACTGTAATAACTAAATAGGTTGGACCCCTTATGACTCCAGCATTACTTTTGATAATCATCAAATCATAAGATATAAAAATTAATCATTTGAATCACATAGCACCCTTGTAACTCCCATGCTCATCATTTAAATCGACACAAATATCAAATAAAAATTATGACCATATCCCAAAAATAATATATCCAACTTATCCTCAAAAAATGCCTAAATAAAAGCTTGTTGTCCAAAAACTTGGTCAAAATAATGAAACATTGTCTTCAAAACAACATAACAATCATAAAATCCATATTTGTTGTGTGTAAGTGCCACCACATCCTCACCTCTGACAACTCTAGTCCAATGTTGATCACATGGGAGAAAGCATTCTTTAGGTGGAGGTGTGAGGACACAAACTTAGAAGACTCTTTAGATGAACTGGAGGGAGAAGGGACTGCTTTTCCTTGCCACATGCTGCTCTTTGGATATCATTTTTAGTTTTTTTTCGGCATGCAGGGACCTATTGGAAACAACATGGGAAATTTGAGAATTGGGATTAACTGGTGGTGGTGATGGGAGACATGTTGTTGTACAATTTCTTTCCAACCATCATTTGTGTCAAGTTTCTTCTTTAAGCTATTATTACATCTCGGTTCTTATTACGCTTTATAACAACAACATAATAAGGATCTTAGTGAAAGAAACAAGACCACAGAGTACACAAGCATTTATCCCTGGAAACCCTCAAGGGGAAGAAAACCCAACACAACTTCTCTAATATAGATTCAATAACCAAGTACAGAACTAGAATAAATCTCTCTCTACTAGAGACAAACTACCATGATGCTAGACCAAAAAATAATCAAAGAACCATAGCCAATCCAATGCCAAGACATTAAACCAAACATTAGAGAATATCCCTCCCAAGCAATGCACTCTTCCTTCTTCCAACAATTGGTAACTACAACTTCCTTCAATATTTCACACTAGATGAGTGAGTCGAGTGAGTGAACAAATGAGGCTATTTCCTATTTCACAAACTACCGTTGAAAGGAGGTAACTTCTTCACCGCAAGGCTCTAATTTCCTCTTCTGTAGAAGGAACCACTTTAATTTGCCCTGGGTGGCTGACTCTTAATTTGCATATTACATTTAGTTTTTGAATAATCGGCAAAAGGGGATAAGAATATTCTTTTCAGAAGTTGCTAATAATATTTCAACACCCCTCTTAACAAGAAGGATATTCCTTATCTTTGCAGGTCATTGGATGTCATCATCAACTGAATAATATCATCTGGTAAATATCATCAACTAGACAATAACATCAACTAGATAACATCATAAACTGGGCAACAACATCAACTGGAAAACATCATCAACTCAAGTAAATATCATCAACTGGGCAACATCATCAACCTGGTAACAACATCAACTAGATAACAAGGTGCATCAATATAATCCACTTGGTCATCCGACATCAATCGATTAGTTCTCCATGAATCCATATTAAATAGTAAGTTTTGTTCTCTCTTTATCTTTAAGATAAGATACTCTTCTTCTTCTTTCATCACGCCAGAAGATAATTATTTCCTTTCTCTTCATCTTCACTTAAGATATATTATCTCACACATAAGATGTCTTATCTTCAAACAAAAGATATCTTATCTTCAAAATACAAGATATTCCATGAGTCTTGGCCATTCCTTTATGTTATCCCTTCTCTTGTAGTCATTCATCTCACCCATCCACTGGGAGGACTCCACTCCTAGTCATCCCACATGAACTAGAGAAGCTAAGATGCTAGCATGGGAAAGACTAGACTTCTTTCCATGATCCATGTAGATCACTTACACAAACCTCGTGAGCCAACTAACCATTCCACATGGTCAAGGTTTGTGGGGTTCCAGATACCAATCCTGCTGTAGGAGAGCCATATGCCCACCTGCCTCTTGGAGAAAACATCTCACACTCCTCTACCAGGGTGGCCACACCTCTACAAGTGGGCACTTTAGCATGTCCCTAGAGGGTCCAAAACTCAACACTTGGACAGGGACAACCTTTGGGAGGCCCCTCTCTCATTCCCCTTCTACTCTGGGTCTCCCTCCCTTCTATGTAGGCATCTTCCCTTCTAAAGGCCCTCATTTCCTCTCTATGAAGGTCTACCCTTGGAATTTCTCATTCCTTCTCTACAAAAGTCTCTTCCCTTTTTCTTCTCTATGAAGGTCTACATGTGGATCTGAAAAAACTGGTTGTGGTCCTAAATCTTTCTATGGTATAATACGATGCTACCCATTTGTTGGGTACCATCCATCTACTTGATAACTTTCATATTGATCAAATTATCTCATTACTCATCCATTGATTAAACTGTTCCATGGACCACTACTTTCCTAACTACACCAAATCACAATCCTCCATTTCAAACCTCAAGACATAGCCCTCTTACACCAAACTAATAGCTTCTTTAACTATGTAACATCTGATAATCATCATCCTTAATGTTCTCTTTTGTAATATCCCTGTGCCTCTTGAGTTCGAATATTTATTTCTTTTCCTCGACTTACACTGATCAACCTTACCCCTCTCTCCATATATAAGAACAAAGATTCAGAGAAACTCCTCAGAAGTTACCGCATCTCATCAACTATCTCTCAGTATCCATCTTTCTCTTCATCTTGAACATTTTTGTTCTCCATCTTTAGGATTCTTGCTTCTATATAAATATTGAATATTGTCTGGTCTTTTACCGATTGTCACCATATCATAAGTCCTTTTCATACTGTCTAACTTCTGCAAGTCAAACTTCTGCAAGTCAAGGCATAAATTATTTCTTACTAGACCTGTAAACTTACTTACAATATGATTTTTGAGATATGTCACTTAGCCAATGAGTCAGTAAAAATAATTAGTAATCAAATAAAACTATATTATGATTTATATCATAGTACATATATTTTCTCAAGCAAAACTTGTTCAACCATGTACACATCCAAAACCCTAATCATGAATAAGACTTTTGAACTCTTTTCACTCTAGCTATGAAATTACCAAATTTTCCCTACTATCATAGCTAAACATTATACCTTTGCCACTCTCATGAGTGATCATACCAAATAAATAATTTATCTCTTTCTTTATCCTCCTCTTCTTCTTTGATACTTCCTTCATAAATCAAGACAGACATTGAAATAAAATGAGGTTAATTAGCATTCTCACAAAAATCTAACTTGTAATGATAAAGTATTAAAGTAAAAAGATACTAAAAATAAAACACGAATACTTATCTTTGTTTTTGTGTGGGGAGGCTCCACAGATTCCACCATTTGCTATCTTTCTTTAGATCAACCCATCTTCAACTTAAAGTACATAATTCTCAATTTCTACTAAATCTTTCTTTGAGGGAGGAGATTCCTCTTCCTCTGCCACATGTTCTTGATGTTTTCTTTTCCCTTCTCCTTGAAGACAGTCATAGGAAAAGTGTCCCAACTTTTGACAGTTGTAGCATCTGATCTTTGAAACATCTTTCTTCTTATCTGGAACTCTTACGAAGTTATCTTCTTTATTGTTCTTCCTGAAGGAACTTCTTCTGTTCTTTTGAATTGTAAGAGATTTCTCTTCGTCAACAATTAATCTCTTTTGTTGGTCTGCAAGTCTAGATTCTTCATGTGTGCAATTTTCCCATAACTTATCAAACTTGGGTAACTTGCTTCTTGCACACACTCCTTGTACAAAAGGAATCCAAAATTTTGGAAACCCATTTAGGGTTGTGGTTAATTTTGTTATTGGACTAATCGGTAGGTGTGGACACTAACAGATCTCCCTAGATCCACCTGGATCTAGAACAAAACAAGACAGGACATGACTCTTTCCCTAAGTTACGACCATTGAAATAGCTAGTAAGGAGGAACAAATGGCATACCTTTCTATCGCTTCCTTAGGTCTTTGTTGCTCCTGTTTCACTCCAGTGCTCTCGTGAAGTCAAGACCAAGACAACACAAACCAACCAAAGTGAAGATAGCAAAATGTATTCAATTGTCAACTTATGTGTATGATCAAGGAATTACACAATAAAGTAAGAATGACTTTAGGGGAAAGGGACATGCCACTGTATCATATTAATTGAAAGTAGAAGATACAACTTGATCGCCTTGATGTCACAAGCTTCCTTTCGGTGACTCTTGGTTTCAACACACACACTTGCTCAATCCTTGCATGAAGAAAATCCAATTTCTCTTGATAAACCTACTAGAGTCTCCTAGCTTCTGCTCAAGCCGGGTTCTTCACACAATTCCTTCACCAATTCCCCAATTAATATTGCTTAACCTTTTCCATGAGAATCCTATCAATATGTAGGAGAGGATGAGATGGTTACATGGATGAGAATGATCACACCAAATCAAGGAAACCAGTAAAATGATAACCATTCGAATGCCAACCCATTTTCTAGAAGATTCCCTTCTAGAACCCTTGAGACTTCTTCCTTTTTCCAAGCTTGAGAAAAAGTTCACACCCTAGGTATAGATCACAGTGCGATAAGTTCGCACCCTAGCTAAAGGTGGCCTATGAGAATGGGTCATTCTCGCACCCTAGGCTATAAGCAGCCTACGGACTCTCTTTAAAAATATGTTTTCTGGAAGGAAATGAATACCACTTTTCTCAGGAGAAAGTTCTTGTTAGGAGCCTGAGTACACCATTGTCAATACACCATCAAGATGACCAAAATCATGGGTAACAGAATGCCCCCCAAAGTATGAGGCCATAATTAGTGACAGCTAAAATACTTTGTAAACTGCGTGTGTGTGTCGGAAACTAGGAGCACACCTAATCGGAAACCTGCAAGCAATCAAGCATCTGCAGAATGTCATACTAGTTCTGAGGTAGGCATTCCCATTCTCGGATCATGGACAGATGACATCATAAACATAGGTCATGGCCACCAATCATACACCGTGGATCCATGCCGTCAAAACATCGCATAGGCACCAAGAATACACTATGGATCCATGCAAGAAAATTCAAATTGAGATGACATAGCCATGAGACATACAAAGTGGATCTATGTGTCAACAAATTATACATATTCCATCGCAATCTGGACCAAAGAGATGGGACCCAGGGTCTTCAATCCCATCACCTGAAAGTACGAATGTAACCATGTGATTACATGTGTCGAAGTCGAACATGGTAGAAACCACTTGATTACCGGTCATTGATGAAAACCGTTAACAAGTGCGAGGGAAATCACCATTAATGACAATGACTCCCAAGGTACACTAGTACAATCCACCAAATGTGAATAAATGAGTTGAGGTCGAACATCCAAAGGAATCTTCCGATCAGGGGTCAATGATGAGAACCCACTGTCGAAAGTGAGGAAACCTGCCATTGAGGCATGCAAGTTTCAAGGTACCAAAGAATTTCTAAGTCTTGTTTCTGACTAATGAGCTGGAGTCGACGGAACAAAACTCGTCACAGGAGGGCCTTGATGTATCCCCCATCAATGACATGAAATGAGTAACAGATTTTAAAGGAAGAACAGAGTATGATGTAAGTTGAATTGGACACAGGGAAGGCCGACACAGAGAGAATGGACAACCGCAATGGCCGACTCAATATAGGTTTCGTATGAACTTCTCTTGAACATATGAATGACACGACCAATGATTTGGCAGCATTGACTCAGAGACAACTCAGGATATGACCTTATAGCAAATCGAATGAGAGATAAATGGATTTTCCAAACCGACTTCAGATAATGAATAAGGGGGTGTCATGTTCAAGAGCGACACTTACTGCCAATAATATGAATACGAAAACACATCCCTTTCCCAAATTTCCCCCCACCATTTTTGGCGAGTACCTCTTTATTTTTATGCAAGCCTGAGGAGGATAACATATGCTTGTTGATGTAAGCTCATCCTTCAGATGAGTCCTTTGGAGTATGTTTAACGAACCCTAGGAAGGAGTGGTTCGGTCCCGTTACGGGTCTGTCGATGTTTGTTTAACGAGTCCAAAGATAGAAAACTCGAAGGTTTTTCATGATTATAGAGTCTAGAAAAACACTTAAAAGAGAACTCTCTCAGTTCCTTTTTCGTAAAATAGTCTGATGAGACTGAAAAAGAGATAAATTATC
>SNQJ01S0153813.1:6396-22699 GCA_010110895.2 Picea sitchensis
GTTGATTATAGTCATAATGGTTTCATGTTGATGATGATGATATGTGTGTGACATGTTCATGGTGATGATTTAGTATATCTTTAATTTCACTTTAATTTGGTACAAGAGACCTGCAAATGTAATACCCCTAGGCTGATCCCCAAGCGTAAATATTAATGTAACTGTACTTTACTTATAAGTTGATGAGTTGAAGTAACAAGTCTGTAGATTTTGTTCTGTGTGCATTAAGTTAGTGCACGAGGATCTCACACCAAAGGAGTGTACATAGTTGTAAAATGATACAGTGCATAGATTAATGTTTTGGCATGCACTTGTGTAAGGATATGGGAATGACGCACTGAAAGTGAAACAACTTAATGCATGCAGCTCACACAAGTGTTAGTACGAAAGGATGGTGCATTGAAGGAAAAGACACGCAACCCTAGATTCAATGCGCATTCATTTAGTGCACAGGTTTTAAAGGCCTGTGAAGCCTTTTGTATATAATCTATGATGTAACGTGCACCTGCGTAAGGGCACAGGGGTGGCACACTGAAGAAAGAGTCTGTGCAGCCCAAAAGTTTAGCGCACTAGTTTAAAGTGCACGAACTGTGTATTTTGAGGTGAGCCAGGATGCAAAAGATCAGTACTTTTGTACTGAGATGTAAATGTAATCACATAGAATTTATTGAAAATACATCCTTGTGACAAAGTGACCATGTAAAAATGTTCGGGGGGCTTAAACTCCACTAGCTGAGTTCAAGGAGGTTGGGTTAAAGAGGCTTAAACCCAAAAAGGAATATTTTACTAATATTTCTTAAAAAGTGTAAAGTAAGGATATGATGGTATATCCTNGTGTCAGGTTGGGAACATGTTGTGGACTGAAGGAATTTCTCGACATGATAGGTGTCAAGTTGGGAACATGCAGTCAAATGGTTTGGACTTAGTCCATTCTGGATATTCAATTAAGGAGGATATTCATTAGACCATCAAGAGCTATGGGAGGTAGACGATTGTTCTATCACAGAGTTGTTCAGTGACAGAAACCATTTGTTGTCAAGAGTCGATTACTATTGTAACTAGTATGTTGAATATTGTGTATGAATGAACGTGGATTATGGGACTGAAGAGGTGGATTGTTAGGACTGTGGAAGATTACATTCTCTCCAGGTGAGAGAATTTATGGGATTTATTCCCGAGGTGCCAAACTGCATCAACAGGGATCTGAGACTTCATGTTTGGCCTATTGTTGAAGCCCTAATAGAGAAGTGGGGAAGCCAAAGGATTGTTGAGCAGAGAAGGGGCACACTTTCTAGGGTGGAATAGGCATGTGGAGAATAAGAGACTGTAGGTTGTTAGTGCAAATTGGCATATGTGACGGACTTTCCAGTAATTGAGTCACCTATGTATGAGTTACTTGTGACTCTGTTCCTGTTGAGTGAAATACTTTATTCTTGTTGGAAACCCTTTCCCAAGTGGAGTTTAGCCCTAGCTCGAGGGTGACCCACTGTTGAGATTTATGAACAATGTGGTCTAAGGTTGGGAGGAACGTCGAAGGTTTGCCTGCAGTTGGTGTCTTTTATTCAAAATATAAGTGTCAATTGTGTGTTAAATATGTTTGCAATTATATTTATGCAATTACTGTCATGAGTTTATGATGTTTACGTTGCATGTATGATTTTGTGAAGAATGTGTATAATTTTGTTAAGAATGTATATATATATATATATATGTTAATTAATGATCGAGTTGTGTATGAGCAGTTTTGGTGGAATTACTGGTAAATTGGTATTAGAGCAAGAAAGTTTTAAGTGGCATTCCCCAGCGGTTGACCGATGGTGTACAATTTGGTATTAGAGACCAATTTACAACACTGATCCTGGATGGGCCGAGTTAATACCACGTCGAAGCAATTTTCATGGAGAATTGAATTGGGAAGTGACCGAATTTTCAATTATAGTGTGTCTATGACGGAAAATTGAGGCAATTGAGTGAAATTGGGTAAAGCCCTAATTTATGTTGCTAAATTCATGAAGGATTTGGGAAAATTTGCATGAGAAATGTCAACCAGTGGCACACCAAAGGATTGTTGTGAAAAGGTTGAATTTAAGTACGGGAGTAGAATTGAACGAATTTCATGATTGCAGAACATCCATGGTGGAAATTGGTTAAGAATCGGGCAAAAGCCCCAATTTGTGCAATGAAAATTATGGAAAAAATAGTTAAGTGCCGAGAGCAGTGTGCACGATAAGTAGTAATGATGCGCAGAAGAATAAGATGTGCAGGTGTGCGCATCTAAAATTGAGTACTACATTGTGTGGAGTCAGTGGTATGGAAAAATGATGATGCGCAGGTGTGCACATTGATCATTTGGTGTTGCATATAAAATAAGGATTCGCAGGGTATATGCACTAAAGTGTGGTATTTCACTTTGTATAAAAAGTGGCGTGTGTATAATATAAGGTGTACGATAAAGAGCGCCGAATATTAGCAACGCAGGGTGTGCATTTGAAGTTTGGCATGCAACACAAATACATTAAATCCCCCGGTGCAGTGTAGTGCAAGCAATACGCGCAGAGTATTGGTGCACAACATAAGAGTTGTGCTCAATAGAGATTGGTGCGCAATAAATGCACTATAGGTTTATCATTGTGTGTGTAAACGTGCACATGCTAAATATGAAGTTATAATTAAGAAGTAGTGTGCGTGAAATTAATTGGGCAGTCATTTTTCCCAAGAAATCAGAAGAGAGGATTCTGAAACTTTATGGAAACTGAATTGTACATAATTCCATGATTTTTGTTAAAATGTCTAAATTAACAAATTTTGTTGGTTGCACATTTTGCAGAGTTAACCGCATTAGATCATAACGGGATCAACTCAAGTTTAGAATCATGGAATATGTGTAGGGGATTTTCAATCATGAAGAGGAGATCAGAGGAATGTATGTGCATATAGGAAATGAAGGTACAAATTCAAATGGACATGGAGAAGGTAAGGAAGAAAGCATGAACTTGGTGGAAACCATAAAAAGTTTGCAAAGGGATGTCCTGATTCATAAATCTGACAACGAGAGGCTTATGAAATCCAAGGAGCTACAAGAAGATTTCAACATTAAGTTGATCTAGAGCTTGGAAAAAATAGAGAAGAAGATGGATAAGTAGAATGAGCGAAGCCGATCAGGAAGCTATAAATCTCATGATAATAGGGGAAGAACAATGCACAAAAAAAGTGTTGGAAGACAACACCATCACTCTCCAAGGCATTCCACTAGGAGAGCACACAGTAGTTCAAGTCCTGTCAATAAACCTAAGAAGACTAGGGTGGATGAACTACAGGGGGGAATGAACAAAATCAAGTCTCCTACTTTTGATTGTGAACACAAGAAGGATGTATATGCAGAGACATGGTTGCTGAATATGAGAAAGAATTTTTAGTTGCATAATTACTCTTCCAGCGCAAAAGGAAGAATTATTATTTACCATCTCAAAGGAAAAACATCCATGTGGTGGGACAATTATGTGCAGGTACATCATATTGATGAGAAGAAAGTGAGTTGGAGAGATTTCAAGAGGTATTTTCGGAGGAAATACTTGAATAAGAGGTACTATGACAGGAAAATGAAAGAGTTATTTGAACTCAAGCTTGAGAGTATGACCATAGATGAATATGAAAGGACGTTTTTAGAATTGTTGAAATATGTTTCCTTCATCAAAGATGAGAAAGTTAAGATTCATAGATACTCGAGTGGGATGCCACCATTTATCATTGAAATAATATAATATGATGATCCCAAAACATTGGAGGAAACTATAAGAAGGGATGAGTGCCTTTTTTATCAGCAGAAACAGAAAGCATCTTATCATAAAGCTTGGGAAGACAAGAAGAAAAGAAAGATAGAAGAAATTAAGAAGGGAACTAAGCCACCATTCTTCAAAAACAACTATCAGGAACATCCAACTTCCAAAGAATCCATAATAATAGATTCATTAGGGAAAAAGCCAAGGAAACCTCCAATTCAATGTTGGGGTTGTAAAGGAGATCATGTGTACAGAGATTGCCTGCAAATGAGTGAAAGAGTGAAGACTTCTCACAACGCGCAACAAGCTGAAACAATGGAGGACATGGGAAGAAGTGTACCTAAGATCTATGCATCCTTGAATAATAAGCAAGCTTAGTTTCAGTCTCACATGATTGAAGTAGAAGGTAAGATCAATATTCATCCCATTTCTATTTTAATTGATTCAAGAGCTAGTCATACTTATCTAGATCCTAAGATGGTGGAAAGGTTTCAATTGCCAAGAAGAAAACTTGGAAAACCTTGGATGGTACAGTTAGCTACATGAGCTAAAATAAATATTAATGAGATAGTCAAAGCATGTTCAATGAACATGAATGGACTGAACACTAGTCCAGATCTGAACATTATATATTTAGGTTCCTATGATTGCCTAATTGGTATGGATTGGTTGGACCAACACCATGTTGTCTTAGATTGTTATAATAAAGCATTTACTTGATTGGATGAGGAAGACAACTTAAGTACAATATAAGGAATTCCCATAACAATAACTGTCATAGAAATTTCAGCTTTGCAGTTGAATATAATTTATAGAAAAGGATGTCAAATGTTTGTCGTGCAGATGGAAGAGACACCTAAGGATAAGGTGTCAGACATTGAATATTACACAATCCTGAAAGAGTTTGAAGATGTATTCAAGGAGATACCATATTTACCACCTAAAAGAGATATTGAATTCTCTATCAATCTGATTTCGGGAGCAACTCCAGTATCTAAGACTCCTTACAGGATGAGTACACCTAAAATGAAGGAATTGCAAATGCAACTTGAAGAACTTTTGAAGAAGGGGTATATACACCCAAGTGTGTCACCTTGGGGTGCCCCAGTATTGTTTGTAAAGAAAAAGGATGGAACTTTGAGACTTTGCATTGATTTCAGGCAGTTGAACAAAGTAACTGTGAAGAACAAGTATCCCTTGCCAAGGATAGATGACCTTTTTGATCAGCTGAAAGATGCAAAAGTATTCTCTAAGATTGATCTCAGGTCAGGCTATCACCAGGTAAGAATTAAAGAAGAAGACATCAACAATATTTCTTTCAAAACAAGGTATGACCATTATGATTTCACAGTGGTTCCATTTGGATTAACAGATCCACCAACTGTCTTCATGTGTCTCATGAATGGTGTATTCAGAAATTACTTGGACAATTTTGTCATATTAGTCTTTTTGGATGAAATTATGATATATTCCAAGTCTGAAGAAGAGCATGAGAAACACTTGAGAATGGTGTTATAAGTTTTGAGGGAGAATCATTTGTATGCCAAATTGAGAAAGTGCTCATTTTACCATAAGAAAATCCATTATTTGGGCCATATCATCTCCAAATAGGGGATAATAGTAGATTTAGAAAAGATAAAGACCATTGAAAGTTGGCTAGCACCAAGGAATGTATCTGAATTCAGATCATTCATGGGTCTTGCAGGTTACTACAGAAGATTCATTGAGGGATTCTACAGAATTGCAGACCCAATTACCTCTTAAAAGAAGAAAGGTGTAAAGTTTGAATGGACATAGGATTGTGAAAGGAATTTCCAATACTTGAAGCATTTATTAACAAGTGCTCCAATACTGAGGATTGTTGATCCGAATGAAGATTTCATAGTATGCATTAATGCATGTAATGAGGGACTTGGTGGAGTCCTTAGCCAGAATGGGTATGTAGTATGCTATGAGTCAAGGAAGTTGAAGGAGCATGAAATACACTATGCAACTCATGATTTGGAGGTGGAAGCCATAGTGTATGCCTTGAATATGTGGAGGCACTATCTCATGGGGGTAAAATTGAGTTGAGGAGAGACCATAGTGGTTTGAAATACTTGTTTGGAAAACCAAATTTGAATGCTAGGAAAAGAAGATGGTTGGATTTCATCAGTGAGTGGTTGATGCACTCAACAAGAAGGTGCATGAGATGCATGCTACGGTCATTAGCATGTTTCAATCATTTTTGAAAGATAAAATTTTAGAAGTTGCAAACCAGATTAGAAGTATATGTTGGTAAAGGAAAAAATTCAGCAAGGTAACTTACAACAGAAAGTTGGAGACTATAAGTTGGAAGATAAAATTATCAGACGCAGAGGTAGAATCTATGTTCCCAATTCTCGAGCATTGAAGGATATGATATTGGGAGAAATGCATAATGCACCTTATGTTGGACACACAAGTTACTAGAAAACTATTGCAGTTGTCAAGAGCCAATATTATTGGCTAGGAATGAAGAAAGAAGTTGTTGAGTTTATTGCCAAGTGTTTGGCATGTCAAAAGGCCAAGGACGAGCACATACATATAGTTGGTATACTACAACCATTACCTATTCCTGAGTGGAAGTGGGAAGTGGTAACAATGGATTTTATCACTAAAGTACCTAGAACTAGCAAGCAACATGATTCTATCATGGTAGTAGTGGACAAGGTTACCAAAGATGCCCATTTTATTCCAGTGAAGCTTACTCACAAGGAAACTAACATTTATCATATGCAGAGGTAGAATCTATGTGCCCAATTCTCGATCATTGAAGGATATGATATTGGGAGAAATGCATAATGCACCTTATGTTGGACACACAGGTTACTAGAAAACTATTGCAGTTGTCAAGAGCCAATATTATTGGCCAGGAATGAAGAAAGAAGTTGTTGAGTTTATTGCCAAGTGTTTGGCATGTCAAAAGGTCAAGGCTGAGCACATACATATACTTGGTATACTACAACCATTACCTATTCCTGAGTGGAAGTGGGAAGTGGTAACAATGGATTTTATCACTAAAGTACCTAGAACAATGAAATACACCAGTTAGTTGGGACAACCTAGCAGACCGTGCAATAGTCAGGATGAAACTACTCAAAGAAATGGAAGAGAAGATGGTGAAAATAAAGAAGAATTTAAAGACTACGCAGAACAAGAAGAAAATTTATTCTGATAAGGGCATAACTCACAGGGAATTTAATGTGGGTGATCATGTGATTATGAAATTAAAGGCCAATAGAAGCCCGTAGGGGTGCGGTCTAGTGGCCAGCAGACGTACTATTAAGGCGTTCGTGTTGCTAAGCAGGTCACGAGTTCAAACCTCGTCTTATCTGAAGGCCAGAATTGTGGGCGGTGTGGTTCTCCCTAGGGGTTATAAAGCAACCGACATGGATTCGATCTCGTGTCACGTGGTAGCCAGATACCACCGTAGTTACTGATTCCCCTAGATATTTAAAATTTAGCCCATAGGGGTGTGGTCTAGTGGCCAACATATGTATTGTTAAGGCGTTCGTGCTGCTAAGCAGGTCACGAGTTCAAACCTCATCTTATCTGGAGGCCAAGCTTGGAGGTGGTGTGGTTATCCCTAGGGGTTATAAGGTAGCTGACAAGGATTGGGAAATAGTTCAAAATTGACAAAAAGGATTAGGCCTGTGGTGTATACAATTTCCTTGTCTGCATCAATGCATATTCATAATGTATTCATGTATCCTTGCTTAAAAGATATATACCTGATACTAATCATGTCATTGATTGGAATGTGATTCAGATGAAGCAAGAAGGCAGTTTTCAAGTGCGTCTGGTGTGCATATTGGATTAGAAGATCAAACAACTCTAGAATCGAGCCATAGGGCTAGTAAAGGTCCAATGGACTTGGTACTTCCTCGAGGATTAAACTTGGGAGCATGAGGATGCTATGCGGGCATAATACCCACATATTTTTGAGAACTTTTGAGTTATTGTACAAATGTATATATATACTGCACTGAGGACAATGCATAAATAAGGGGGAGGGGATTGTAATACCCCTGGGTCGATCCTCAAGTGTAAATATCAATGTAACTATAATTTAATTATAAGCTGGTGAGCTAAAGTAACAATTTTGTAGGTTTGGTTTTGTGCGCATTAAGTTAGTGTGCGAGGATCTCACACCAAAGGAGTTTGCGTAGTTGTAAAATGATACAATGCACAATTTAATGTTTTGGTGCTCACCTGTGTAAGTACATGGGAATGGTGCACTGAAAGTGAAACAACTTAATGAATGCAGTGCATGCAAGTGTTAGTGTGAAAGAATGGTGCACTGAAGGAAAAGGTCTGCAACCCTGGTTTCAATGCACACTGGTTTAGTGCACATGTTTTAAAGGCGTGTGAAGCCTTTTGTATATAAGTTATGATGTAACACACACTTATGTAAGGGTGCAGGGGTGGTGGTACTTTGAAGGAAAATTTCACACGACCCATAAGTTCCACACACACTGGTTTTAAGTGCGTGAACTATTTATTTTGAGGCTGGTGAGCCAGGATGCAAAAGATCGATACTTTTGTACTGAGATGTAAATGTAATCACATGGAATTTAATGAAAATACATCCTTACAACAAAATGACCACGTAAAAGATTTTGGGGGGATTAAACTCCACTATATGAGGTCAAGGGGGTTGGGTTAAAGGGGCTTAAACCCAAAAAGGAATATTTTATTAATATTTCTTAAAAAGTGTAAAGTAAGGATATAATATTATATCCTAAGTCCTAAGGAGGGGACAAGTTGTTGAAAGAAGTTCTCAATATGACAAGTGTTAGGTTGGGAACATGTTGTGGACTAAAGGAAGTTCTCAACCTGACATGTGTCAAGTTAGGAAGATGATGTTAAATGGTTTGGACTTAGTCCATTCTGGATATTTGGTCAAGGAGGAGATTCATTGGACCATCATGAGATATGGGAGGTAGTCGACTATTCCGTCACATAGTTGTTCAATGAATGAAACCATTTGTTGTCATGAGCCGATTACTACTATGACTAGTATGTTGAATATTGTGTATGAATGAGCATCAATTATGGGATTGAAGAGGTGGTTTTTCAAGCCCGTGGAAGATTACATTCTCTCGGGGTGAGAGAATTGCTAGGATTTATTCCCGAGGTGCCAAACTGCAGTGACAGGGCTCTGAGACTTCTTGGTCGGCCTGTTGTTGAATCCATGGAAGGGAAGTGGGTAATTCAAAGGACTCTTGAGCAGAGAAAGGGAACACTTCGTTGGGTGGAATAGGCATGTGGGGAATGAGAGACTGTAGGCTATCAGTGAAAATTGGCATATGTGATGGACTTTCTAGTAATTGAGTCACATGTGTTTGAGTTACTTGTGACTGTGTTAGTTTTGAGTGAAATACTTTAGCCTGGTTGGAAACCCTTTCCCAAGTGGAGTTTAGCCCCATATCGAGGGTGACCCACTGTTGAGATTTATGAACAATGTGGTCTAAGGCCGGGAGGAACGTGGAAGGTATGCCCATAGTTGGTGTCTTTTATTCAAAAGATAAGTGTCAATTGTGTGTTAAATATGCTTGCAATTATATTTATGCAATTATTCTCATGATTTTATGATGTTTATACTGCATGTATGATTATGTGAAGAATGAGTATAATTATGTTAAGAATATGTATATAATTACGTGTTGCAGAATGTATGTTTATGTTAATTAATGGTAGAGTTGCGACAGAGCAGTTTTGGTGGAGTTACTGGTAAATTGGTATCAGAGCAAGACATGTTTAAGTGGAATTCCCCAACGGATGGCCGGGGGTGTTACAACAAATACATGTGAAAAAATTGCATCAATAGTGGTAATATTACATATGTATTGGTAGTAGTTGACTAGTTGTTATGGTTGATGGTCCTTCATCTTTCCTTACATTTTGATTCAAGGTATCCGCAAACATATTTTGAGTATTAATGCACGAGTAATGGTAATATTACATGGTTGTGTTTAGCTTGTTTTATTAGTTTGTTAAGGTTTTTCGACCTTTGTCTCTACTAACATGTTGATCTTGTGTACTTACAAAAACTGGTTAGTTTGATTTGATGAATTGTTGTTTGTGCACAAGTGTTCTATGTTATAGCTATGGTGAATAACTTATGAGCTTGATACTTATATGACTAAAGGAATATTGGTATCAAATTGCTAGGGATCAAAACCAAAAGTTTTGACCCTATCCAAATAACTTGCAAAGTTTCAACCCATATAACCATAGACTTGACAAATACTTGGTAATGTGACTTATAGACTTGCAAAATATATCTCTTCAGGATTCAAAATGCACTCAACCCATGGTAAATGGCCACTTGTTTTGGAGGTAATTTTCATAAACATTATGGTTTGAATTCCATTCATGCATGCTTGTGCATAGAGCACTTACTACCCTTGATCTTAATCTAACATTGGGCATGCAAGTTCTTGATTGCTATGGAATTTACCCTAATTCCATTGGTCATTTCAACCACATTCTTTGGTATTGTGGTTAAGATCTATCCATTTGGTAATGAGTGTTTGAGGCTAAAATGGTATTTTTTCCCTAACATTTTCACGTGGCTTTGGACTATATTTGAATGTGCCATGTGCACTAATACCTTTGGCTGTTTTGAAGATTGATTTTTTTGGTTGATTTCGACCCTCCTTTGTTGATTGCATAAGTTCATTGCCTATGTGAGTGAGGACCGAGCTTGGTCAAATAACCTACAACTTGCACAAGTGTATGAGGTTGGTGTTGAAGATGTTTCGACTTGGGTGTATGCATATGGTCTTAGTTTTCTAATGAAGGTCAATTATGCATGTGCACTACTATCTTTGGTTGCTTGGAAGATTGGTTTGTTTGGTTGGTTTCATCCCTCCTTTGCTCATTTCATAAGGTCATTTCCTATGTGAGTGAGGGTGAAGCTTACTCAAATAACCTACAACTTGCATGAGTTTATGAGGTCGAAATTGAATATGTTTCGACATGGGTATATGAATATGGTATTATTTTTCCAATGGAGGTCAATCCTGCCATGAAATTGAAACCAAACCTAAGCGTTGAGGATGGGGTAAACCTTGAACATGGAATTAATCTACAATTTCTTTCCAATGCATGTGCTACATAGCATTGGGGCAATTTTTATCTTGGGTGACTATTGTGCATTTCCAACACCTATTATTGGCAAGTCATTCCCTATTTTGTTATTCCAGGTGTGAACCTTTTTTCCATATATTGTTGATATCACTATTGTTTCCAAGCTATGGCATGAAGAATACAAGTTATGCTTGACCTCTTGCATTGCTAGATATGGTTTCAAAGTAGGAGTACACTGCTATAATTGATATTGTTGCTTGTAGATATGATTAGGTAGGTCGTGAGGCTCAAAACATTATCATTTGTCTTATCTACATTCTTATTCCAATGCAAACACATGTGTTTTGGGTCAAACCTGTCACCCTTTGGCCTTTTGTGAGAAATAATTTTAATCCCGAAGCCTCTCTCATTTCAAATTCCCTCTCTGCTTTGAAACCCAAAAATTTCTCCCAAATACTACTAGCAACACTCCCAAACAAATAGATTTTGACCTAGGCATGGTATCGATGGCTTAGGTTTGGTGGTTTTACCCAACAATTGTTAGTATTGGTGATAGCATGAAATAATGGATAATCTTGTGTGCACCATCATGGCAGAAATCTACTCTTGAAAACAAAGTTGGGGGCCATAACAAGGTTGGTTTTTAATGTTGTAATGCTTTCATATTATGGTGGATCTAAAATGTCAAAAGATGAATGGTTTGATAATAGATATTGGCCAGTAGTGATATGGCTTGTCCTTTTGAAGAATTGAACCCTAGTTCATTCTTCTCTTCATGCATTTGTTAGTTGATGGATGTGATGGTTGATTGGCATGTAGTGGTTCATTTTCCTTCTATTTATTTGGTTAAAGACCAAACATGTCTATGCATTGAAGTACATGTTGACTGTTGATTTATACACAACATTGTTGCATTAGAGAAAAAATTGCTCCAAAAATGGGCCTCCTAAGGACATTGTAAAATAATAATTTGTTTATGCCACATCAAAGTCATGTATCCCACATCACATTTCCTTATAAGCTAGGCTAATCTAAAATTAGAAGATGAGAGTTAAAAATAATAATGGGATGTTTAGATTATTGTGCATAGACAATAAAGGATAATTTGTTTTACCAACTAGACCGAGCCTAGGGCGTGGCCAACCCCAATGTTGGATGGAAGAATGATCTACCGAAGAGTGAGATACTATCGCCAGGATTGTACGAGATTTGGTTGAGTCTGAATGCCCCATGGAAAGTGAAATTTCCCCCCACAAATTCCTCCTATCCTCAACCCCTCCCCATGAGGTTTGAACCTGTGACCTACTAAGGACTTAACCACACACAAACCAATTAGTCTACACCTCATGGGTTAATTTATAATATAGCCATAGTATTGATCCAAAATGGATCTAGGAAGGCCTAAAAATCAAAGTTCTCGGAATCAGATGAAACTAGTGCCATTGTGTATGTCTCGTCGCACTGATTCCGTCCATATATTTTTTTCCGCAAATGAACACCGTATGTAAAAGTTATCGCGTTCTGATTGATTTCCCAAATAAGAAAAAAGTCAAACTGGTCAGAGTCAGTAGGCAGTACTGCTGATGTCAACAGTACAAAAGGTGATGTCATGATGACATCAGAAGGACACGTGGCATCATGAGGAGGTGACACATTTCACTTGGTTTTAGCATTTTTGGGTTGACTTGGACCAATACAAAATTGACACGTGGCACTAAAGGGACGTGACACTTGGCACTGTACGGAAGTGAAACGTGGCAGCCTATATGTGACGTGTCCCAATGACAAGATGACACGTAGAAGTAAGAACGACAGGTGGTTGTACGAATGTTGATGTGGCAAGGTGACTGAGCAGTATGGATGCTCACATGGCAGGTGACTGGGCAGGTGACTTGGCAATACAAACGCTGACATGGAACAACACGTGGCTATACGACAGTGACATGGAAGTTGACCATGCATGTTGACTGTATCGTACATGTCAATCATAGGGTGATACATGGCCCAATCATAGGGAACCACATGGCACCCCAATGTTGGATGGAAGAACGATCTACCGAAGAGTGGGATACTATCACTAGGATTGTACGAGATTTGGTTGAGTCTGGACGCCCCATGGAAAGTGAAATTTCTCCCCACAAATTCCTTCCACCCTCAACCCCTCCCCATGAGGTTTGCACTTGTGACCTACTAAGGACTTAACCCCACACAAACCAATTGGTCTACACCTCATGGGTTAATTTATAATATAGCCATAGTATAATGATATATTATATAATAATATAGAATATAGAATATAATCGTAATATAATATGAATTAATAACTATAATATAATACTACTATTAATGAATGTGAGTGTGGCAAAATTAGAATAAACGTATAATATAATATAATAATATTAAATATATAATATAGTTATAATATAATATCAATTTTTTATTTTATTTTTACTTTGGAATAGAGCCCGGGGAAACCCACCGGTCACTTCCCCTCATTTCGAGGATGGTACTCGGGGTAAACTAGATTTTGTAGAAAGTAGAGGTTTTTTCAATAGCTTGTTCATTTAAGTGCTCGACGTGTCATTTGCGGGAATTAAACTTGGGTGGGGGGAAACACCCCTCAACACAAACCACTCAGGCTAAACCCAAATGACTATAATATAATATCAATTAATAACTATAATAAAATAATACTATGAATATCAATTAATAGCTATAATAAAATAATACTATGAATGTGTACATATGGAAATGTCAATACTTTTTATATCTTATTATATTATAATGAAAATGTGAATGTGGCTCATGTATTAGAGGATATACTTATTATAGCTTATTACATCATGAGTGGGTTTAATGCTTAAGAACATGTGTTTCCTCCTTGGAGATCACAGGTTCAAATCTAGAAGGGGGTAGGGTATGTATACCTCCATAGAATTTAGTAGTCAAATCATTGTGCGAAGGGCGTCTCTTATCCCACAAACAAGGGGGTCTCATACACCTATTGGTGTTTGTCTTGATTGTAACCTTAAACATAGATTATTATTATTAATATAATACAAATCTAAATGTGGAACATATTAGAGGATATTGGTAGTATGAATGTGGGACATATTAGAAGATATTAACAGTATGAATGTGGGACATATTAGAAGATATTGGCACTATGAATTAAAGATGAAAATGTCAATGCATACTACCAATTAATACGAATGAATTATTATATAAAAATTATATCTTACTAAATTAATAAGTATATTACAAATGTATAACTTCTAATGATATATTATATAATGATTATATTATATTACAAATTATTAACTATGTGATATAATATTATTATTATATCATATAATAATAATAATAATAATAATAATAATAATACATTATTAATTTATAATGGAAGTATACATAATTATTCATATATAATAATAATGGAAATATAATAAATAAATAACAATAGATATTATACAACAAATAACAAAAGTACTAATAATATAAAATATTTCATAGTGAGTATTTCAAAGATATTGAACATATCTCTATACGATCTCACCAAGATCTTAACTAAGTTGAGGTGCACATATGGTTAAATATTGTCAAATAGAAACATAAATTCTTTGAAATTCTATTGGTTATTAAATTTTGAACTCAACCAACATGGTTTTTCTTATAAGACCCATTTTTAAAGCAAACTTCCTTTTTATATATATATATATATATATATATATATATATAGTTTATGTACATGATTATATCTATGGTTATGTATGCATGCCATCCATAAATGAAAACTACATGTGCATGTTGGAATTAGAGCAACCTCAAATGTTATAAGGTTTTTCCTCATATGAAGTAAAGAAAGATGTCTTCCTTGAACTGGTTGATGGTTATATACGCATCATTGTTTGAAGTTAGATATATCTATGATATGTCTTGGTTGCATGCACTTGTTCCTTATAGAAATATCATGAACATAATCATAGTGTTATTTAGTATGGATGTTGTCTAGATGTGATATTGCACACCATGCTTGAAGCAATAGTAGGTTTATGTTTGTTGGGTGATCATTGTATTACATTTGTTGAAGGATATCCATACATGGTGTCATAGTTATTATGATAAAACTTTGTAGGTCTTGGGACCTATAGAGTGGTATATACATATGTTAGTAATGAATAACACTTTGTAAAGAAAGTTAGTTTGTTGCATTTGGATATTATGGTAGTTTAAATATTTGAAGTTGTACTACTTATGACACTACCAATAGTAGTTGCTTGCATGGTGGTTGCTCAAAGTTGGTGTTTTATACAGTGAGGTTGATTATGTCTAATGACGGTAATATGCACAATGTTATGATTACTTGCGAATATATCTTTTTTCCTCACTTGTTTGTTCTTCTAGCCACCTCTTGTTTTTACTTGTGCACACTTGTGTCATTGTTTCATATCCCTTGTTGCATTAATGATCCGAAAAATTCTTAGATGTTAATTATTTTTTAATACACATATACATCTACTTAATCTTCGAAATAATAATGATCGTTTGACTATTTTCAATATGCATGTGAATTAACTTATCTATCAAAATACATTATAATGATAAACAACTTGCAATTTAACTGAGCTAAATAGAACAATAATATCAAAATCACATACACAAGTTTGTTAACAGAGTTCACCCAATTTGGGTTATGTCTTCGGGTTTTCTTCCAATAGAGTCCTATTTATTAATGCTCAAATGCTTGTGTTTTACGATGACCTCTTTACATGTTTCTCAAACTCAAAAATAGAGTGCACCATCTAATTCCTTGCAAAATTTCAAGAAAAATGAGTTTAAAGTTCATAAAATTATGTCAACGAACCTATTGGAATGGATTATGGTGATATCCCAAGGTCTTGATACCTCTGACATGAACCTCGAGACCCAATCCATACTCTGCATATCTTGTCTCATTGCCTTGGTCTGCCTGCCCATTAAATAGGGGGTCAGGCTTAAACTGCCACCCGAAAATTTGGGTAATCATTAAATGTTTTGTTGCTAGCATACCTTAACAAGAGGTTCCCTCAGCGCATTTGGTTAAAACGTCGGAGTATTATATGGTGGGTTTTGGGGTCAAACCCTATCGACCACGCCATATATAGTATTTTGTTGCAACCATACATTATAAATGTTTGTTACAGTAATGGTTTAATACGCCCACAAATCATAAAGTTAGTTGTGTGTCACATGGGATAGTATATAAACCAGGGGTTGGGGGCTTAGCCCTCAACCCCTTTTTCTTCCCATTTAAACACTTCAACAAACATAAATACATGTGGCATCATATATGGTTAAGTCACATGTGCATGGTGTATTGGTGAGGTTGTTAGGTTGTTTGGTGAGAGACCCAGGTTCAATCCTCCGGA
>SNQJ01S0153814.1:0-22784 GCA_010110895.2 Picea sitchensis
AGTGTTTCCTTTGCGACTTGATCTCAAGCTTTCATGTTATCACTATGGTGTTTAGTGGCCGTGTTGTCAATGATTTATAGAGTTGGGACCGGTGAGAAAACCCCAAAACTTTTATTTTTATTTTTATACTTCATTAATACTTTTAATAATTACAATTTAAAATATATATTGAATTTAATTATATATATATTATTATTATTATTATCAATTAATACTTTATATATTATTATATTAATGTTTATAAAAGGGTCGATTTCAATTATCATTTATAAATATCATATATAAAAATTTGTATTTATGTTTTCCACTTTAAACATATTAAAAAATATATATAAAAATAAATAAAAATAAATAAATAAATAAATAAAAGAAAATATAATAAATAATTATAACGTTACCCAAATTTAACGCTACCAAATAAATATAATTGTAATGGCCGAATATTAAACAAAATTTGAATGAAATGAAATGGTTGCGCGGGCTAAGTTGCCAGCGTGGGCTCACATGTAGCCCACGTGTCCTTCACCTTTATTTACGGGAAGCCCACTTTCTTAAATCCTAACTCTCCATTTTTCCTCCTCATTTGCTGTGGTCGCCTGTGCAGGGAGGCGTGAGGGAGCACGAATTCCATGGAGAATACAGTGCACAGGCCCCTCTGGTGTATGGTAACCGGTTCTGGAGCTTAAGATCTTGCAAATGCTGTGAAAAATAGTGCTTTTAGTGTGTTGTTTGGTCCCTGGCCATGCAAGCAATCGGATTTTGAGAAATGATAACGCTAGCTACTGGATTTTGAGTCATTTAGCTGCTAAAAGCCCTTCAATGGGGTAAACAATTTTTTTATTTTTATGGTAGATAGGTCGGTGATATAATTTTTTTTGTGGATATTGCTTTTATTTTTTTTGCTGCATTAAGTTCAAGGACTGTGTGGAACTGGCTTTGAACCTGACCCACGGGCTCTCCCTATGCGCCCTGTGTGTTGGTGCTTCCTCGGTGCTTAACATTTCTATTATTTTTTTTTCTTGTATTTATCTATAAATACGGCAATGCAGGCGACCTTTAAATCTCTGTACATAAATCTTCATATAGAAACTCGTCCAATTTTTAGGGAGATACCTGTAATATCTGCTTCTATACGCCTTTTTTTTTTATTCTTCATAATTAAGATTTATTACAACGTGTAAAAGCAGCATATAAAACTCTCTATTTTATGTGAATGATATCGATTTTCTTTGCAGCGTACCGATTATGAGAAAGAGACTAATGCAAGAGTAGTTGGAATGATGAGAAGAGAAGGTAATTCCTAAAACTTAGGATTTTAGTTTCCTTTATTAATCTGTCAATTTTGTTTTCAAATCATCACATCGAAAGGTGGAGGCAGAGCCATGAAACTATTAGGGTATCTGCGTTTAAATTCATTTAATTATCTTCACGATCTTTTGGGCATTTTTTTTTTCTAATGCGTTTCTTAGCTTTTATCGAGGGATTTTAGGGTAATTTAAATTCAGAAAAAAAAAGTGGCACATCTATCTTAGCCAACCTTTGAAGACATCTCGCATTTTTGTCGTGGTTAGGCTATAAGATTTTCAAGCAAAAAGGATCCTCGCCTATTTTTCTCTCTTGTTTTCGCCCCTGTCTGTAAGACTGACTAGCGCACTCACATCTCTCTCTTGTGAGGCGTGAACCTTTCCTATCTCCTATATTTGTGAAGCGTGCCCTGCCCTATAGATGAGTTAAGATAGAAACATATCCGTTAATGTGTCTTTTATTTAGCAGGTCTGTGTTCAGTATACCTCCCCTAGTGAATCGCATAGGAAGGATATTTATTTACCTCCATGAAAGGGAAAGGCTTAGGGATAGGGTTGAAGGATGGATCTTTTCTTGCCATGAAAAGGAGAAGGCGCTAGGTCAGTCTGTCAGGTAGAGGAATGGGTCGAGAGTCACGAGTTCGGAAGTTGGATATGCGATTGCGGTCTCAGGTCTGTGGTCGACCCCGACATAATGAGGCCCGGGTTCTAACTTCTAAAAGTCCATCTGAGGATGGGATCAAAGTTACCAACCTCCTACACTATAGTTTGCCTATTCCAATAGGTGTTGTTCTGAAGCAGTTCGTTACCCTTTTATAGATCGAGGTGTAGTAGATTAATATTGAGACTTCGTAGTTAGGGACCCAGTAGCGGATTCAAATACAGTGCCTACAAAAGCAGAGAAAAGGACATGCACCAAGCCCATAAGCCGGTGTTTTTTTGCTCTACGCCTCCTGCTACCATTAGATTTCTGAAGCTACCAGGGATAAAGAGATCATTCTCACGTAGTAGATCATTCTCCACTATATTTAAACAAGTCTCCCCACAATATTTAGATTTCCCGGGGAAGGGAAGCTCACTCTCGCTCCTTCCTCTATGCCTTCCCTCATGTCGACGCCCACAACATAGTGCAAATAGGCTTTGAACATTATAAATAGTACCTATCGCCCCATTCTCTGAAGAGATAGCAACACCTCAATGCAGTGATTTATTGAAATGCCCCACCTGGTTTATCTATATGTACTCGACTTAAAGAATAAGAATGTCTTAGCAAGGATAGACCAACAATTACTTGTTTTCGAGGAAAGTCTCAAATAGAGAAATCGATAAAACAAAACAATAAATTTCATATATATATATAAGTAATATGAAAGTTTTCAGTCCAGATGATGCACATTTTTTTTTATAACAACTCATTTCAAAGTATGCCATGGATTCCAGAGAGTTTACTTTCAAAGTATGCCATGGATTCCAGAGAGTTTACAGGTCTGGTGGGTTTCTACCATGAAATGGGCTTAGAAAAACAAGCAAATCAAGAGCTTTTTAGTTGTTTTTTTTTTTTTTTTTAGTTTAGTTTTATTTTGTAAATGTTATTTTGTATAGTTTTATTTGTTTCATTTTATTTTTATTAATGCCCTATCTTTTATGCAGCAAAAGTTGCTGAGGGGGAATTTGAGTCGAATGTGGCCCTTTAAGGCTCCAAAGTGTTTCAACTACGCCCGAGCACTAAAACGTAATGGCTCTAAATTAATTTGAACAACCATTGAATTACAACACTACAGTAAAATTTTAAAATTACTTAATCTAGCACATTTGCAATCTAATATTTCAAGTAATAAAATTTCTAATAACAAATTTTTTATACAAAACCATGCATGAATTTTTAAAGAAATACCTTAACTCCGATGCTAAAAATCCTTTTCCCTGTCTCTGTACCGCCTCCTCCTACTTCTTTTAGGACACAACTCCAAACCTGACCTCATTTACTCAAGCTTTAGTTTCTAGCCCTAGGATATCATCTGACATCCTGGCTCCCGAGCCCAAAACCTCTAGCAACCCCCTGATGGGTAATCAGAATTCCACTTTCTATCAATACTCACTACAAAATTCCTCCTCTCAGAGCTCTCCCAAAATCCTCCTCCATCCCTGTCGAATGAATCCTCTCCTCCAACTCCTCTTTCTCCTCTTTATTACTCCTTCACCGCCTTCCCCTCATTAACTCCCCCACCAAATAACTTATCCCATTATTAAATAACTTATCCATTCATTAATTGCCTTATCCCTCCTTTATTACTTATCCTAATATATTTAATATGTTATCCCTTGTGGGGTACGTGAACTCAATTTAAAACATTATATTTTATTATCCACCTCTATTTAATACTTTATTAATTAATTAATTAATTAATAATCAAATTAATCATTAACCATCATAACCAACTATTTTAATAATAATCAATTAGAATTGTTATTTTAAGACATAAATATAGTTTAGCTATTTTTAGGATTATATTATTAAATTAATCATCTTAATAATTAAGGGTCGTTTCAGTTGGGGTGAAGAGCCTATATTTGTTTAATATGGTCGGGGGCCAATTGGTATATTATGTGCATTGAAATAATTTGTCAAATAGTAATCATGCTATTACTGACATGCAGGATAAATGATGGGGAGCTATGATTCCAACGTGCATTCCTGAATTATTCATGGCTAATCCAACATGCACTTCTCGCTTGTTGAGATTTGATACTTTGGAAAGTGGTCCTCATGTGCTTAAGTGAGTCTCTAAGAACAAAGGGGAAGACTATTAATTCTTGTAATTTTTACTTTTATGATTCTAATTTCACTTTGCCCTAGGAGTTTTAAGTCAAAAGTGAAATATGTCACTTAAGTCATAAAGTGACAATTAATCTCACAATGTGGGTGAATTAATAGACATAAATCAACTAAGGAAAGTGGGTTTCCTTAGTGAGATTATTGGAGCTGATCTCACCCATTGATTAGACATGGCTAGATCTAATCTAGGCACAATCTTAAAGGCCAAAGGAGGCTAAAGGAGGGAAGAGAGCAAAGATGAGATTCATTCTTCACTTGAGACTTGTGAGAGGAAGAGAAGGAGGGTGCACACTTCGAGGAGGAGAAGAGGGATGACTTCATGGGGTTTGAGCCAAACCCTTGAGAGTTTGAGAGACTCTTGGAGCTTGAGCTTGGTGAATGGTGAGTTCATCCATGGAAGCTTAGCTCATCCTTTTCCTGCTCCTGAACAGAAGCATTTGCATGGAGGAGGGCTTATCTGAGAGAGGAGGGCACACTTGTTCTTCTTCAGATGTTCATTAGGAGAGGAATACTTGTCAGATCCGAGTAAGGTCTCCATGCATTGGGAGAGGATATCTTGAGAGCTAGTTTATGTGGAGAGAGATTTCAGCCACAGTTCACCATTTATGAGATCATTTCTGGAGGAGGGCGATGAGTTGAGGACTAGCAACACCGCAGGAAGATCCTTGGAGGTTTTCATCTCTGACAGTTGTAGTGGAGAGGCAACACAGGAGAGGACATTCCCTGGAGGGATTTCTCTGATCGATCAGAGGAGCTAGGGCTGCCTATTTCAGCAGAGGGCAACAAAGGGAGAGGGCGCGCCACATTTTGGGCACTTCTTCCTCCTCCTCGGTTCTTACAGCACTGGAGGAGCTTGCTATGTATACGTGTTCCATTGTATTTCATTACTTGTTGTATCTCTTGCTTTGGATCATCATTATATAGACATATATCCCAACCACGGGTTTTATCCAGTGGTCATGTTGACCAAAAATACCCGTAATAAATTTATGCATGTTTAGAAGCGGATCATCATTTTAAAGTTCAAGATCTAGAGGCAGGTTATGTAGTTTTAAGTTATATTGTATAAAGTAACATTGAGATAAGAAAAACACTCAAGGGCACCTTAAAAGACACTTAACCTATAAAACATTGAGCGTAAAGCGGATGATCGTCAGCCCCTAAAATAGTAAAAGAAGATAGCCATACAGTTGAAGCTTAGAGCCATCTTGAGGTCAAGACAGACCTAGATGGCAGCCAGTTAGGACCTAAGAAAATCTTCATGGTATCAGAGCCAAAGGTGGCTTAGACTTGCCGATTTTGGAGCAACTTTTGTGGGCAGTTTGGTGAATTTTTTATATCAGATTTGTTATCGCTTGGGATGCAAGAAGTTTACAAATTCAACAGCGGGTAAACTTCAGATTTGAAGGTACCTCTTTCATTGCCTGTAATAACTCAGGTAGATTTTGGACAGCTAGTTTACAGTGGTTGTGGACAGTTGTGTGGGCGTGATTTTGTTGGGCTGATTTTTGACATTTGTGGACAACCTCTTTTCACATTTGTGTGGATAGGAGTGAGGTTGTAGAGATGATCTCTTTTCACACCTAGAGATTAGTAGTGAGTTCGTGGATTCACTTGCCTCTTTTGACATTTGTGTTGACAGGAGTGAGACAACATTCCTTTGCAATAGGGATGGCCCAGCCATGTGAATGTCGCGATCTCGAGCGCGTATGGAGGATAGGCTAGCTGGGGCTAGAAACTGTTCTTCTTGGAAGGCCGTAATGGTCTTCGTCTTGGAGGACCTCGAGCTGTGGGATATAGTCGAGGCGGTTATTCTTGCTATTCCTGTGATTGCTCCCGTCTTGGTGGAAGAACACAGGAAGAGGAACAACAAGGCTGGCAGAGGACTACTGGCGGAGTCCGTGACCACATTATACCCCATGTGATCTGGAAGGCTCATGCACGATGTGTGGGCATCTTTTTGTAGCCTTTATGAGAGCTCAAATGAGAACCGAATGATGGTTCTTCACATCACTCGAGCATCGGTGATGTTCTGGTGGATGAGCTCCATGACTTCATTCCGCATAGATTCACTGCATCGACGCAGCTTGGAGCTATCTGAGAGGTCATTGTGGCCTCCAACTCTTTGGTGAGGCAAGCTTTGCATAGCTCACCAAACCGCGGGTTCCATCTATTCAGGGCATAGTTGTGAGAGAGGTCTTACCCACATGGGAGAGGATGGGATGACTACCAGAGGAGATCGATTAGCACGATTCTTCGACAGAGGCGCCAGCCAGGAAAGGCCGTGGTGATGAGGAACTTGCTCTGGACAAAGGGAGAGAAGAAGACCGGCTGGAGGTCGGGCAGAAGGTCCCAAGACTCAGGCCAACAAATGTAGGAGTGGAGGAGGAGCAGAGGAGGAAGTGGGTCGGCAACATCTGGAGGGAGAGACATGAAGCACAAAGGAGATGCTTGCCCAGGGAGAGATGGGTCACTATGCAGGATGCGTCCTAAGAAGAAGAAGAAGCAACATGATGGGTCAACAACAACAACAAAGGAGATAGAGTTCAGTGATCGGTTTGCACACTCTCTGGCAAACTGAGAGTGTGCATTCATTGCTACTTTATTCACCATTACACCATCCAAGATTAGTTGGGGAGACAGAGTTGACGAGGAACACCTGATGCATAGCAGTGATTCAGAGGGAGATCGCACTCGTCCCCGACAAATTCAGAGTGGGTGACTGGTCCACCCCAAGAGAAGCTACAGAGTACCGAGTAGACGAGAGCTGGTGCTACAACTCAAGGCACTGAGGATGAGAGGGAGGAGGAGGAGTTGTGGAACCACGAGGCTTGAGCCTCACATGGCTTATGAGATGGGCGCGCGATCAGTTCCGGTTCCACTCCTCAGTGGAGGTGACTTGAAAGAGGCTGAAAGGATGATTCTTGGTGAGAGACCAAGAGGGGAAAACTGTTGGTAGATTCCAAGATAGTGACTCTTGGTGAGAGGCCAAGAGTAGGAGGAAATCCTTGGTGGGATACCAAGGTGAGGATCTCAGGATGCCGAGATCTAGGTTATCTTGGATAGATGGAGAGTCAAGGCCATTTATAGATCATACAGATAGAGTAGATCCGCGGATGTGAAACCACCAACATCGTGGTACAAAATCCATACTCACCGAAAGCATATGCCAGAGGGAAACCATGTCCATCAGTAGTGGACGGATTGGTAGACGAAGACCCTTCCTCTAAGAGGGAGTGCTGAGATTTGAGTACCTTGGAAAGTGGTCCCTATGTGCTTATGAGTCTCTAAGCACAAAGGGGAATACTATTACCCTTGTACTTTGTTAATTTCTTTATGATTCTACTCACTTGGACTTAGGAGTTTTAAGTCAAAAAGTGAAATATGTCACTTTAAGTCATAGGCGACACAATTAATTCACAATGTGGGTGAATTAATAGACATAAAGCAACCAAGGAAGTGGGTTTCCTTTAGTGAGATTATTGAGTTGATCTCACCCATTGATTAGACACATGGTTAGATCTAATCTAGGCCATTGATCTTTAGGGTTGGCCAAAGGAGGCCAAAGGAGGGTAAAGTGAGTTTTGGAGATTCATTCTTCACTTGGAGACTTGTGGGAGGAAGAGAAGGAGGGTGCACACTTTGAGGAGGAGAAGAGGGTGCACTTCATGGGGTTTGAGCCAAAACCCTGGAGAGTTTGAGAGAAGCTCTTGGAGCTGGGAGCTTGCATGGTGAGTCTATCCATGGAACCACAGTCTTTCTCTTCTGTTCAACAGCTTTTGTATGGAGGAGGGCGCATCTTGAGAAGAGGGCACACAAACTTGAGAGGAGGGCGCACTTGATATTCTTCAGATGTTCATCAGGAGAGGAATACTTGTCAGACCTGGTTGAGGTCCTGATGCATTGGGAGAGGAGAACTCTGAGAGCTAGTTTATGTGGGAGAGAGACTTTCAGCTGTGTTTAGTTTATTTTATGGTGATCACCGCTTGGAGGAGGCTTATGAGTTGAGAGGACCGGCAACAATTGCAGCAGACCGCTTGAGGTTTTGAGCTCCGGGACAGCCTGGAGAGGCAACAGAGAGGACATTCTTGTGGGAGGGATTTCTTCATTGACTCCAGCGAGCTTAGGGCTGCCCATTTCCTGCCAAGTGAGGGCAACAAAGGGAGAGGGCGCACCATATTTTGGGCACTTCTCTTTCTAGTTCTTGTTGCAAGACTGCGGAGGAGCTTGCTATGTATACGTGTTCCATTGTATTTCATTACTTGTTGTATCTCTTGGCTTTGATCATCATTATATAGACATATATCCCAAACTCCGTTTTCCTGGGTTTTTATCCGTGGTCATGTTGACCAAAATACCGTGGTCAAATTTATGCATGTTTAGAAGTGTAGATCAGCATTTTAAAGTTCAAGATATAGAGGTAGTGTTATGTGTTTTAAGTTATATTGCATGTGCTAACATTGAGATAAGAAAACACTTGCAAGGGCACCTTAAAAGAGCACTTAACCTATAAAACATTGAGCAAAAAGTGGGATGATTGTTTGCTGTCCTAAAATAGCAAAAGAAGACAGCCATACAGTTGAAACTTAGAGCCATACTAAGGTCAAGGACAGACCTTAGATGGCAGCCTCATAGGACCTCATAATTTCAACATTTCTGAATTGTTCAAGTGAAACCAGTTTTCCATCAATCCCACCCGAAGGAAACCAGGATTGGTGGTGTGTCATTGTCTTAACTGTGCATAGTGTCTTACAGGAAATAACTAAAATCATATAAAAAACTATGGAGGAGAGACTGGAAGATTTGAACAGGACTATGGCTAATACCCGGTGGAATCTGAATTGGTGTTCTCATCCAGTGCATGTGCTTTGGCTGGAATGACAAAGTGTTGCAGGCAGGGGTGGCATCTTTGTCCCGGTGGCACATTGGAGTAGGCGTCGAAGAGAATGTCCACGCGCTGGCACATGAGGGTGCCATGATATGTGTGATTTTCCATTTGGCTCCTCAAGTCACAAACCAAATTGAGCAGGTCGAGATGGAGTAGAGGTGGCAGGTCATTCCATTGAGTTTGCATGCAAGAGATGAGAGGTGGCATGGAAATTGTGCCATCCTCCTTGGCCTTTCAACTACGCTCGCTTGGCTCTACTTCCACTAGCTAGCTTGAGTTTTCCTTCCCAGTCCGCTCTAGTTCTACATTCTAATGGTCCAAGTTCGCTGGGGTCTCCTCTTCCACATAACAGGTGAAGGCTTCATCCTTTGTCACCATCATTGTGCCGCCATGATACTCCTCGGGGCTAGGCAGGAAGGCTCCCACTCTGAAATCACTTGGTGGATCCCAATTGTCTGGTACTGTGAAAAGAAGAAGCTCTGAGGTCTCCTAAACATGCTCCTCTAGGATTTCCTCTATGACGTATGCAATGGGATGCTCCACGATGGTTGCTGCAACTAGAGGCTCCACAATGACTGCTGCAACAGGAGGCTCCACGATGGCTACTGCAACCGGAGTTGCATTACGTCCAGTTTTGCTACGTCGAAGCTGGGTTCGAGCAATGGAAAGAGCCCGTTCCATTTTTTGCACGTGTTTTCGCTGAGCAACATAGGAATGTCAGGCTGCTCCTCGATGAGGATTTCCCCGCTCACGAGGCATTAAGCTAGGGATGCAGGCGAGAGGGTTGTTGAAGGAAGGAAGGAGTCTACTCCAAGGCTTCTAGCTACAACTCGAGTGCAGAGTGAAAATGAAGTGGAGAAAAACATGGTGCTAGTGCGCTAAGAGAAGGAGGGCCAACTAGACGTTCGACACCATTAAGTCTTCTACGTGGGTGAGCATCATAACTACATAAATAGACTGCTTGCGTGAGAGGAAAGTCTTGTTCCAGGAGAGCGGTAGCTGGAGTCCGCTCCCATCCTAAATGTTGAGGGGATGGGAGTCGACCATCCTTATTTAAGGTCGGACTTAGCTCCTTTCCATGTGTCTTGGGAGGTCTGCGTGGCAACCCATCCGGGGCATTCCTTAATTATGTTATCATTGTGTATAACCTTCTATTTGTTGATTGAGTGTTCCTAAAGACAATAATTGAATTCATGTAAGAGGATGGGTGTGGTAAGTCACATTCCAGAGTTATTGAGAGTATGTTCATGGGAATGAGTACAATCATATTGGGGAAGAGTGTAAGTCAAGTCAATCTAGAAAACAAGGGAGGAAATTCGTATGGCCAAGGGCGTCATTTTTCAACAGACACATTTTTGTATGGAGAGTAGTTTTTACTTGCATATTTTGGACAAAAAGAGAGGAGATGAGTGTTGGGAAGAGCACCAGCCATGTTGGTCTTGAAGACATCCATTGTTTGGTTGTGTTTTATGTTGATAAAGAGGCCTATGTCCCTGTAAATCAGGCTGTAAGCTTGTGAAGCATTTTAATGTTGAGAAAATTACTCAAGATCCTTGTGAGCATTGTTGTGAGCACTACTGGAGTAGGTGAGAGGATTCTTGATCAATCAGATACACTTGAACCCTTGAGGGAAGTGGGAAGGCTCGAGGGAATTTGTTTAGTGAAGAGGCATCCCATTCCTTTGGTTTTGGAGGTTGTGGGGAACAAAAAGAAACCTGAGATTTGGGGTTGTTGTGTGTAGAGAGTGGATAGTCAGAGGGCCAGATCTCCTTTTGGACTCATAGCCTCATCTCGGGGTGGATTGTTGTTGAGAGAAAATGAACAACAATGACTATGGCTAGGAGGTTCATCCTTCATATGTAGCCAGTTGGTTAATTATTAACAGATAAGTGTTTATGTTATCTTCTTATGTTATTTCGCTATGTAAATGGTTTATATGAATGTTGTGTGTTTTTTGTTTGCTTGGAAAGTTGCATTCATGTTTTAATATATGTTATTAGATTCATTTAGAACCGTGGTATCATTCAAATGGTTAAATTTGTGTGTGATTTGTAGCTGGTAAGCTACAAGAATTAATAAGTAGAAATATTATGTTTTAATGTGTATTTCGCACGTAATGTTTCTCAGTTGGCTGCTTGGTAAGTTACAAAGTGGTATCAGAGGGTTGTATGGGCCAAGAACCAAAGATAATTAGTGAAATTTGTTTTTACAAATTTTGGTCTGTGCAAATTTAGGGAAATAGATAATTCAAAGTGAAATACCCAAATTCATGAGAAAAATATGACTTTAAAAAGACTCATAACTGTCTATGAGATATTCAATTAATGTAAATCTACAAAGTTACAGAGTAAAATGTGACCTTGAAGGTCAAATTTGAGTTTTAATAGGCGAATGTAGCATTGGAAAAAGTCTAGTAAATCGACGGTTGAGATCATGTTTGATCTCTCGATCAAAAACCCATATTCAGCACTAAATAAAATGAATATGCAGCAAGCAAGGTGAATTAATGCTAAGTTTCAACTTAGCATTAACTCTCAAACATTAAATGTTTGATGTCTTTGTACGCATAAAGTCCATAAACTCCTTTGCAATGTCTCAAGGTGGCTTTGGTGTTGGTGTCTCACAGTGGCAATTRGTCACTTGCATGTCCCACACTTGTTCACTTGCTTGTCYCACACTTGCTCACTTGCAAGTACTATAAACAATTTTTTGGTTGCTTGGTATGTTGTCGTCATTGCTCACTCCCCATSTTGAGCATGGAGGTTGAGAAATCTTTGAAGAAGGCCTTCTCATCACTCGTGAATCTCTCCACAATGTATTTTGTTCAACCACTTTGCAAGAACACTACCTGGTCAGAGGAAAACACTCCCTTTCCTTGTACCAAATTTTGGAAGTAAGCATTTCCAAAGTGAGTAGTGGTGGAATCTGGAAAAGAGCCTGCACTACGGTTGGTGTTGGGATGTCGGAAGACCTTGTGTAGCTTCTACGCAAAGTGTGGCTCCATGGTCGGATGGACATTATGCGTAGCGTTGAAGTTATGGGCTCTGCACTCAAACGAAGAACAATGAGAGAACCCCAATGTGTTTCCTCCTGTTGTTGATGATTGCATTCATCCATCAATAATATCAATCATTATACAACTAGAGAAGAGAATAGATAGATCATGGAGACAATATGTAATAATTACCGGACAATGCTACACGATCATGGAGAGAAATTCCATGGAGGGAAAATATTTGAATGAATTGAGAGATGTTGAAGGTGGAACCTGGTAAATTCCTCATATTGTTTTACTGAAAATGACTTTGTCCTTTCGTCCTTTCAGAACATCCCAGTGTGGGTCTCCTTCCTGTTAAATTGTTGTTAATTTTACTAATCAATCATTAGATAAATAAATCCCCTATACCTTGGTTTTTTGTTTTGTTATTGAAAGGAATATTTAGAGGAATAAAGTCAAAGAGTTACCAGAAGAACAACATCATTGGATGCTATGGCGAGAATGTTAGCGCAGGAAACAATTTTAGGGAAAATGGATTCGATCTTGGTCTTGGCATCATCTATGATGTAGAAGGCGCGGAGTGATATGTTGGGTGGTGCATCTTTCTCTGCTTCATTCCTTGGACTAGTCGTAGAGTCTAGCAGCATTGATGCCTCACACCCCTGCAATAAGTAAATTATATCATGCATGGGATCATGATGAGAGGATTCATGTTACAATAAAATAGGAATGAGAGTGATTGGGTGAATAGTAACAATACTAACTATTATAAAATGAGTAAAGAATTGTAAAACATTACCCGAATGAAGCAGTCGTGGAAGTGCATCCGTAGAATGCGAGGAGGGATTTTGGGGTTGAAGTGGATAGCGTTGTGTATGGTATCCCTTATGACACTCTCTGCGCTTGGGCACGTCTGCTTGTAGTAACCCTTTCTTAGACCTATGCTACTACTTTTCAATGCAAGCCAACCTTCCTTGACCCACAAGCACCCAGTCCTACAAAGCTTAAACTCATGCAAATTAGCAAGCCGGAGCAATTTAGCCTGCTGATTGATTGAATTCTCGAGTGATAGATTGATAAGAAAGAAGAATCAGGCAGGATCATCAGAAGGTGCATCCAGCGTGTCACTGCGAGATGGGAAAGGAATCATATGGTGCGAAGGAGACGACTGTAGGAAAACCTGTGACATTTCCCATTTGGTCTCTAGGCAGTCTCTCAAACCCCAATTAAACTAGATCTGAGACGTATTCGCTTGGGTTCCAGGCAGTCGCTCAAACCCCAATTGGAGGAACCATATATGAAACATACTATGTCTCCGCCAAAATTGAAACGAACAATGATGACTATAAAATTGGCATGGATGTTGGAACAAGAGGAAGGAGGCATGGCATGGACACTAGAATAAGGAGGCATGGACGTTGAAACAAGAAGGAGTGTTAAAATAAACAGGTCACCACTGCATGGAGTACAAAAGCGTACCAGATGTTTTGAACCTTGAGCCACTTGGGAGAAAACCACTAGATCTTTTGTGCCCTTATTGTCCATGCGTAGCTTGCTAACTGATGAAGTCGCCATGTGGTTGGATAGATAAATTATTATACTATAAAACATGTTATATGAGATAATGTGGTTTTAAAAACTACACATTTTTCAATTCTTGATTACAATTTGATTTATAATACACGTGTGATGTTACTTCAATGTGGACAATGTTGACTTGTGATTAAGTGGATTCTTAATCATCGCAATGGATGGTAGAGGAGATCGTTCTTTCTTCCAAACCAAAACTTAGTACAACCGAATAGAGCATGTCTCATCAACCATTTCAAAAACTTGATTTTTTTTGTATTTGTAGAATTTATAGTTTTTTTCTTTGAAATTAAGTGTTTCTATATTGTATCAACTTCTTATTTGAATAGTATACGGTAACTATATGCCCCAATGATGTGCTCCACATTATTTATTTTTTTTATTTAAAGAATTTACAGTTTTTCTTTTAAATTACATTTTTTCCGAATAGTATTTGGCAACTACACTTATATCAACTTCCTATTCGAATAGTATATGGTAACTATACTTATATCATGATATGTGCCAATGATGTGCTCCTTCTTTATGCAGCTTATTCATAATAGTTTCCCACTACATTTGGTCCGACGTTGGAGGGGTTATCTCCAATACCTTTCCTCACGTGGCCTCATGTTTAGCCCCAGTGTTAGAGGGGGGTCCCGGATAAATTTCACGTCACTGGACTTTTTACACTCCCTATCTCTGACTCCAATGTTTGTTTATAAGCCTTTAAGATTTTCGTCTCCAACCTAATTCAAGGATCTACCCTAAACTAGTTGATTGACCCTACAAACATAAAAGTCTAATTAATTTTAAATTAGCGTTCGTTTTAAATGGCTTGTTTTAAATCAAAGGATATGGCATTGAAACTTGATGTGTATGAGAGACGAAAAGAGTAGAAATAAACAAAAAAATTAAAAGCAAAATTACTTCTAGTGAAAAATAAAGCTTTGCGACTAACTCTTTAAACCAACTTTTTCATAACTAACTCTTTTCAAGATCTTTAAAAACAAGACCTAAAACGAAATTGCACTCGACTACGAGCTACTTAAGTTCTAAGAAATTAGTAAAGAACTTAAAAATTGAACTCTTTTTCCTTTCAAGTAAAATAACTAACCATGACTACTTTACCAAACTGAGAAATGAAAAATCTTTTTCTTTTTTGGAAATGCTTTAAACAGTTAAAACTTGAAATAATTTTTTTTCTCTTTTCATTAAAGAAAATGAAAGGGGGGAAATAAATACAAGACAAGACTGAAACTGGCCTCTGGCCCACTAGGATTGCAGCAAGTCACTAAAGAAACCAAATAGGTTGATCAACAAACTCAAACACTCGCCTAAAACCCTTTTAGAAGTAAACGCAAGAAATCTTTAAAAAGACAAGAAAACTAACATCTAACCCGAGCTATGAATGTAAAAACAGAGACAATGAACTCTGTCAAGAATCCCTGAGAAGTAAAACCTCAATCAGGGAAGAGCTTGACTACCTCTTCTTAAAAATAGTTTCTTGACACAGGTACGCTAATGATGCTTAAGAAATCGATGTATGCATGCGGGTTGTCTATAATGTAGGGCACATATGTACGCGTGTTGACCCACATCAGGGTTCGTACTCCTATGTATTTCTTGAAAAATAAATAAAACAGACTGAATAACATGGAAATGAGAACTGGTATGGCACCAACAGGTGACCATAATCCCTTACAAGACTCAACAGACTCAACAGAAACTCAAAAGGTATAAAACCAATCAAACACCCAAAAAATCCCCTAAAACCCTAGAGGCTTCCCCAGTATGGTCGCCAGTTTTGCTAGTGGGAAAACCCCCCCTATGGCTACACCAGGGTTTACAATGTAGGCATATCAATAACCGTTTAAAAGTCTCCTACTTTTATAACTACCCGAAACATACCCCAGACTCATACAAGAAAATAAAAATGAGAAGGATCGGGTAATTGTACCTCTACTCCACGTCCGGTCATGATCCTCTCGTGCTTGATAGATTTGCTGACTGCATGCCTCCTCCCAAGGCTGGCCTGCATTCAGAGATAGATAAACAGATAACTAAAATCATGCATTTCATATATAAATCAAAGGCTATATGTTAGAATAAAAAATAAATCAAACGAAAACATTTGACATGTCATGATTTGGGATAGGAAAAGTACTTATTTTATTGATAATACAATGATCACTTACAACCAAAGTCGGCTACTGCTCCAAGAACCTAGTCCAGGCTCCTCTTCGCTAAGCTCCAAGTGCACCTCTGTATGGCTTCTCCTCTCAACCTTCTTCTTGGGAAGTATAATGGGTTTATGATGGAGGAAGGAAGGCAAACTGGGGAATTCTGAGGCAAATCTTACAAAAGGGCTGCAAATTCTTGGGGCAAGGAGGGAATGTGAAATGGGAAGAGTTTCATTGTTCTTATGTCTAGATGTGGAATGAAACACCAACACCTCCTTATATATGACAAAAGGATGGTTATTCGGTTGGGTGATGGCCTATAGGCGGTGGATTGATTGGGAAACTACCCAATATGCTGTAATCTCAACGAATTCTTGAAACTTTTTATTTTTTGCAACTTTTGCAAGTATACGCGGGTTGTAGTGGTGCAACATGCGTACGTACGCGGGTTGTAGTGGTGCAGCATGCATACGTACGCTGGCTATAGTGGTGCAACATGCGTACGTACACGGTTTATAGTGGTGCATCAAGCATATGTATGTGGGAAGTAATGGAGCAGGGCATGCACATCTTCAAAATTTTGGTTTTTTAGAAGAGAAAATCCGTGATGGCTTGGCAAAAAATGCAAGTAAGAGGGCCAAATGTCAAGTATGCAGATGTAGAGAAATTTAGGGTTATAACAATGCACCCTTTCTAGGATTTGTTTCACACATCCATTGATGTTTTTACTTCTTCTGAAATGTAGTATTGGAAATGCAATAGTTTCATGATCCCTCTGTTGTAAAGTCCCAAAATCCACTGCGCAGGTTCCAACAGTGGCACACCTGATGGGCCCTCTCCTTTGCACTCCATGTAATTTTGTTGCTCCAAATTTGAGAATTTGATGACATCTGTTACGTCATGATCTGAGTACTTCATGGTGTTTACTCCTCCTACCATTTCATCATCTTCTTTTACCCCCTCTAGGAGTTTTGGCATGACAATCATCATTTCTTCTTGTGAGCGTGATATTCCTTGTGCACTTCTCTCAGCTTGATTTTTCTTCTTCCCTTGTGGGGACGATGCTTCGACCTTTCGTACACCCTCTTGCTCTATTTCTTTCTCTTCTTCTGGCTCTAAGACTTGTTGCGCTGAACCCATGGCCTGTGCATCCAGTTGTGGCCCTTTTCCCTTGGATGTGTCAGATTCTGTTCTTTTCACGTCTTCCTTAGGCTGCCCAAACTCATGTGTTGGGTTTTTTTCCTCCTCCACCCATGTATTAGTAGGATAATAGTCTAGCGTGTGAATCTCATCGAAATCCACAATTTTTGGCATGTCTCTCATCTATGTTTTCTCTTCCCGAGCTTTTTTTTTTTTGTTTCGACCGACCCTACTTGGCGCTCCAACTCTCGATGGTGACATCCCACTGAAATTCATACTGTTGAACTATAAATATCCACTTACTATCACAAATTATCACTCTTTCACACTGAGGGTTTGTTCTTCGCTCTTCTCCTTAGAAAAAACACAAATGACTCCCTTTCCCCCCTTTTCTGACTTTATAGCGAGACAGTGTACTGACAGTTGTTCCGCACTGACAATTTTCACTTTTTCACTTTTTCCTGCACACTCCACTTTTTGCATCTATCAACTACTTTCCAGCGCATAGTGTCTTCAACATTGATTTTTCTGCGACACACTATTAATGCTATCAATTCTATTACATAAAAAACCCTCTAATATTCTTCTATCTTTTGCTCTTTTTATTACATTTCTTCTTTTTATTGCTTTTTGTATTTTTCTTCTAACATCTACTATATACAATATATACACTCATAACTTTTCTCTCTATTTTTACCTGAGGATGTTAGGTCGACTTTCTTGATATAGCTTTAGTCGACTTCCATTCACCAATCCTCTGAGATTCTTTCCTGCAAGATCTTTTAGTTGCACATCACCTCCATTTTTATGGCCTCTACCAGCTAAGGCCCTAACCAGTGCATCTTGAAMTTCATAGGTGTTGTAAATACCTGTTGTCATAGAGGAGAACTAGATCGCCTTCCTTAAATATTTTCTTCTTTACGTGCCTATCATTCCAAGCTTTGTCCTTCGCTTTCTGTACTTCCTGGTGAAATCCTGCTAATTTTTTTTCTTCTTCTAGCTCCATCAACTGATCCAATCTTTCTTGAGCAACACCTTCTTTTATCATGTTGGTGATTGCTGCAATGCGCAAACTAGGTACTAAATAATCCAATTTAAGCACTGCTTCCTACCCAAACACCAATCTGAATGGTGTCTGACCTGTAAGATTCTTGCATGTAGTCCTTTAAGTCCATAATATTGTTGATACCTTCAAATCCTAATCATCCCTATTCACATTTCAATTCTTTGTCAATGCATTTTCTAGGATCTTGTTAAAAGCTTCTACTGTACCATTTTCTTGGGGATGGTAAGGTGTTCTCTTCTCATGATATATCTTTAATTCTTCTATCATAGATTTGATTGTATTTTTAATAAAGTTAGTTCCTTGATCACTCAAAAAAATTCTAGGACATCCAAATATGGTCACCACGTTCTCAAAGAGAAACTACGTTGTAGTTTCTACGCTGCATCCTTCAGTGGAGCTTCTTCTGCCCATCTGGTTAAGTATTATGTCGCAATGATGATCTATCTGGCTCCTGACCTCCTTGTTGGTGGATTAATAGGTCCAATGAAATCCACAACCCATTTATCAAATACTTGTAACGTTACTTGGGGCATAAGTGGAATTTCATCCCTTCTGGATGGTTTTCCCACCCTCTGACAGACATCACAGGTTTGATAGTATTCCTTTGCATCCTTATGTACTGTAGGCCACCATAATTAATGCAACACCCCTACCTCAGCAGGTTCTTCTCGACCTCCTGGTCTAAGGATTGTTCTTTCCTCCCCTCTGATTCTGACTAACTATTTGATTCCCTGTAGGAATCTCCCACATACAAGTGTTTCCACAGGTCCTTCAAAATTACACATGTGTTAACAAGCACAAAGCGCAAAATCTTATCCACGTGACCAACGGATGTGACCACAACCTTTTCCAAAAAGGTATTTCGGTTTTCGTGACTTCAGGACCCCATATATGAGTCCCTTTGACTTCTTCAATCCACGAAACCCCGAAAAGGGTCAACAGTCTTTGACTCGTTCCTTGAATTCACTTGATGTGACCTTAGAGTAGAACCCGTGGCCCAAATATTTCAGCACCTCGAGATTTCATGTATCGGTGATTTGCAATGAAACAACACCCTTCACCGATAGCCAAAATCACTATGAATCCTCATCACAAATCAACGGCTCTGAGCTTCCCGCGATCTGATGGTCCTAATTCTATCGGGACTTCATGAATCAGGAATTCGCAACTCTCGACTCCGATTCAAAATTTTCTCCACACCCCGAATTCCGAAACGATAAAATTCAATCACGAGATCAATGACTCTCGTTGATCCAAATCCAATTACCACTACTCCTCTTGATCTTATGAGTGGTGAAAGACACTCAGCCTCAACTTTTCGTTGATCTGCAAGATCTAATGGTCCACTGAACTTCGACGACTCTCCCCCTGAGAAATTCGGTCGTCCGTTTGGACTTCTCAAAGACTTCTGGCTAAATGACTTGGCGTCTTCTCCTTCTAGACTTAGCTTCTGAGAGGTGACTCCAGACCTCACCCCTCCTTCGAACTTCTTCCAAGTCCCTGTCCTTCTTGATCTTGACTTCGCTACTATAAATCAAGACCTCTAAGGGTTTCTTGCAGGCACTCCTTGCGGCATTTGCAAATAACCTATGGTTATTTGACCCTTCAACTTTGTGCACTCCTTGCGACAACAGTTCTTCAATATTCTCCTTGATTAGGTAAGTTCGAGACTTCAACCAGCCTCCTCACACCTTGCATGGCTATGTTCTATACCTACACTTCTACTGGTATAAGAATCAACAGTATCCCTCCTGAGATTTTCTTAGATGAAACTCAGAACTTTGTCAACGCACTCCTTGTGGACTATCACTGCACTCCTTCCAGTATTTTTCAGGAAGAGAAAAAATTGGAATTCATACTTCTCCCCTCGCAGACCTCATACATTCAACATGAAATCAAGAGTATACATACACACACAACATTGAAACAAATGCATAACAAAGAATATAAACATATTGTAAACATACCATTCAATAGATGTAAACAATAACCATGACACACCATGAAATGGAATCAAAGCATTCTTATATTAATTCCAGTGCTCCTGTAGATGGGTCCAATAGCGACAAATATCTTCTTATACAAATATTACAGTCTCTATTCTCCTATTATTTTTTCTCTCTTGCTCTACAACTTAGAATTACAATGAGAATAATAATAACATACAATACATACGAGGGTGTCTTTTATGATTTTTCCCTCCTACAGTTCAAAGCTATCTTATCAGAAATTAAAAGCTACCTACTTTACATTCATCACAATTAAATTCCTCCATAACCGACAGATGAGAGCAAATCTCAAGATCTATTTACAATATCCAAAACATAAATGCAATACATCCTTCTATCTATTACATTAATGTCCCTGCATTAAATTTCAAAACATCTTAAAAAAAAGCACGTTGGTGCATATCCAGTTGTCTTCTGCTCTTGCGCTTTCTTTGCGGGCTTGCTTACGATGCTCCTGCATCAATAATCCTGTGCGCAACACCTTCTATGTTGTAGGATTTCCTGCATAGTTCCCTCCAGCTATGCCTTCATGTGCTTCTGCTAAAACCATGGAGCGTTCATGATCCATCACACATCTTCTCAGAATTCCATCTGCACCTAAATTGTATAAATGAGCTACAATTGGTTGATAGTCTACAATGTGTACTACCAACTGATTTTTTTGTGCAACAGTGAATTCCCTGAGATCCATTCCCATGCTCAAGAATCCAACAATGTCAAAAAAATAATCATCAGCAATCTGAACAGAAAATAAGTTAGCATCAGTAAAATTCTCCTCCAAGTTCTTTGGCTCCTCTCCATTAGTAATTCTTGACAGTTGATCTAGTCCTACATTCAACTTCCCCCGTTTTACTCTTATTTCAAAATCATATTCCTGAAACAATAACATCCATATACAGATCCTCCCCCCCAACACTGGCTTGCTAACTAGGTACTTCAAGGAAGAATGATCTATAAACATCTTAAAATTTTGACCCATTAAATAATGTATGAACTCTTGTAGGGCATGTACCATATATAGAACTTCCCTTTCCGTAGTAATATAGTTCTTCTCAGACTCATACAACTTTATACTAGCAAACGATATTGGGTGATCAATGTATCCTTCACCTGGCTGTGCCAAAAATGCTCCAAGTTCAATGAATGAAGCATCCACATGCACATAAAATTCTTTTGTTCAATCTGGAAATCTCAGAGTTGGTGTTGTCACCATATTGTCTTTTAGTTTGTCCAATTCCTCTTGGCATTCATCATTCCACTGAAACCTGATGTATTTATTTAGTAACTTCTCCATTGGCACAATAATATTTGCATAGCCCTTTATGAATTTCCTGTAGTACCTTGTGTGGCCCAATGTTTCTCTCTACTAGTGCATTGACTTTGGTGGTGGTAAATTGATAATAACAACGATATTTTCATGGTCTACTATCAAGCCCTGTTTGCATACAATGTGTACAAGTAAGATGCCAAATGGTTTGTTGAATATACATTTCTCAATGTTCAATGAGATCTTACATTTCCTACATGTTTCTAACATTAACCTTGAGATGTAGTCGATCGAGATGAATTCTAAGGGCCTGTTGGTAGTAGTAACAGGGGTGTACATGCCTTTCTTCTTAATGGATGGTTTGTAAATAGTGGAGGTAGTGAAAGACTAGATGTACTTGTCAAATTCCTATCGAAGTGTCATCCAATAGAAATAATTTTGCAACATTGCCACTGTCTTTTCCACACCAAAGTGTCCTCCCATCTGACTGTAGTGAGATTCCAAAATCATTTTCACCCACTCGCTTGAAGGAACACAAAGATGGCTCAGATGGAATAAAAGTTTGTCTTGAAGATGAAATTCAGTGACGAGTGTTCCTGCGACCAACTTATCGTAAGTGGTAGAGAAGTTAGGATTTCTCTTGTAGAGTTGGGGCCACCCAAAGGCCGGATGTCCACAGGAGTGGAGCACCATGGTTCATGTTGCAACTGGAGATCAACTGAGTAAGTTAACAACATGATTGGTGTTATTATATTTTATGTTGAGATGAAACTACTACAAGTATGTGGACCAATTTTTATGGTGGGCATTTTGCAATTTTCCTTGTGTTTTCATGAACTGCAAAGGCTTGTGATGAGTGTGGATGATTGTCTTCTTCTCGAGAATGTAATACTTCCATTGGAAATAGGCTTGTAAAGTGGAATACATTTATTTTTCATAAGTGGGGTACTTATAGATGACATATGATAATGTCTCACTACGATAGGTCATTGCATGTCTATATTGAGTCAGAATTGCTTCCAAAGCACAATCTGAGACATCTGTCTCAATCTCAAAATGTTGTTTCAGATCGAGTAATGAGAGCACTGAGGCTAAGAACAAGAGATGTTTCAGATCATCGAACACTTTCTGTTGCGACTGTACCCACACAAAATTTTCTTTGTCACCACCCTTGGTCACTTCAGTGAGGGCCCATGCAATATGGGAGAATCCCAATACGAACCTACAATAGAAATTGGCAAGTCCCAAGAAACCTCAAAGGTTGGTTAATGTCATCAGGGCTGGCCAGTCATGAATGACCTGGATCTTGGTTGGAACCACTTGCACACCATGATCATCAACAATGTATCCTAGGTATTGGACCATAATCATGTTGAAGGAGAATTTTTCCAAGTTATCATATAGCTTGTGTTGTCGTAGAGTGTGAAGGACCTATTGAATATGTTGCAAGTGTTCCACCCAACTCTTGTTGAAGATGAGGATATCATCCAGATATACCACCATAAAATAATTGGTGAAAGGCCA
>SNQJ01S0153815.1:0-22699 GCA_010110895.2 Picea sitchensis
TTGGTTTTTTTCCCTCTTTAGTTTTTTAAGTTTTTCTTTGATTTGTTTTTTATTATATAAATTTTCTGTTGGACACACCTACCACACTTAGAGTGGGGGGTGAATGAGTGTGGGGCTCTTTTTCCCAAGACTTCTCTCTTACACAAAACTTCTTAGTTAACATTCAACATTTACTCATTACCCNATTAAATTTTGTATTTTAGGTGTTTAAATTTGTTTTTTTACCTTTATTTTTTATTTTTTCTCTTTTTAGCTTAGTTTTATATATTTTAAATTTTTTGGTTTTTTTCCCTCTTTAGTTTTTTAAGTTTTTCTTTCATTTGTTTTTTATTATATAAATTTTCTGTTGGACACACCTACCACACTTAGAGTGGGGGGTGAATGAGTGTGGGGCTCTTTTTCCCAAGACTTCTCTCTTACACAAAACTTCTTAGTTAACATTCAACATTTACTCATTACCCATTGCTGTCATTTATAACCAATTAGATGTGAACATATATCAACAAAATATATCAACAATACATTATCAACAAATCATCATCACAAGGAACACAAGGAACACAAGATGTATGTACAATTTTTCTTTTTATTATGGACAACAATCCCGGGGTTTATCAACAACAACTGAATAGAGTACAACTCTATAAGAGCATCAACTCTATTATGCAAGACTCCACTTACATATTCAGCACCAACTGAGATGAGGCAACAATCGTCAACATATATCAATCTGTCAACAGGTACGCGACCTGTCAGTAGTGCAGCCCGTGTGTGTACGCGCCTTGGCTCACTACAACATGCATATGTACGTGTCTAGTGTATACAACAACCTGCATATACCTTCTGAGGTGTTAGGGTTTATCCTTCAAGATCAACTTAGATCACCTGCAAATAATATATCATTCTCTTTTGTTTCTGACTGTCCAATCTTCCCACCAACCAGTCACAACACATCCAAGCTCTCCAATAGCTTGTTCATGCTCCACAACAAATCAATATGAATGCTATCTCAATCATGTATAAACTGCTAGTATACCACATCAATCGTGTCACCACTGAATCAAAAGAGTACTGCTCACTCCAACAAACAAATCAACCAAACTGAACCACATCATAGAAGCCATACCAAGAATTCCCTAAGCATTCACAACACATCAAACAATAGTATCCATCAAGACAACAATGTAACTATACTAGTTCTCAGTGATAGATTTGAGGCCATAGAATGAAGATCTGGAAGCTGCCTCATCATCCAAGAGCTTGGCACCATCTCAAACACAAGTCTTCATCTTTCCATCAACTGTACGTGCCCTGTCCTCACACAACCCACATGTGTACGCTCCCAGACCCATTATAGTCTGCGTATACCTCAGAAACTAGGGTTTATGAAGCTTCGAGACTTTTTCCGTCAAGATCTCGGACATTGTCGAAACTTTGATGCATCCATGACATCCTCCTCTTGCTCTCTTCCTCATAATAGATCTTCAATCATGCTCAAGAGATTCACACCAATAAAAATCTTTCACAATAAGCTCTCCATCAATACTCCACAAGATAATCTCACAAGGAGCTCTCCATTGATCCACAAAAAGGAAAATCTACAAGAGACCACTGCTATCTTATTTATACTTTCATCCTCTAGGTCACTTAACCCATTTTTAGGTCACTTAACCTATTTTCCTTATTTTAGGGTCAACGACTTTCCATAAATGGAAAGTTCTCTAACACTTTATCATTTAAATAATCATTCTTGATTTTGTCACTTTTATTTATTATTTAAATAATCCATCTTGACTTTGTCACTTGACTTTATCACTTGACTTTATCATTTAAATAATGATTTCTTCTTTTATGGAACTTTGATTTCTTTGACCATTTGGGGCTTCAAGCCAACACATGGGGGTCTTCAAGCCAACACATGGGGGTCCTTCAACTTCGTAGGGCCATAACTCTCAAACCATGAGGATTTATGTGACATTCCACATACCACCGAAAATGGCATGACAATCACTATCCATCTAGGATAGTTTCACCAACAAATTCATTGATCGTCATCTCATTATTCCACATACAAGCATGGGTCCTCCAACCATTCTTCTAGAATAACTAAATCCACAAAGCATCTTCCTGTGAGGGCTTTCACCATAAGGGGACCACTTTGGAGTTCATACATTTGTGCACCTTATCAATCATGATAAGACAATAATGAGTCATCTATACATCAATCCACCACTACATAATATACATCAACTATGCATCATGTATCAATGACAACTCATTGATCCATCTTCATCATATCAATGACAACTCATTGATCCATATTCATCATATCAATGGCAACTCATTGATCCATCTTCATATATGCATTCTCATCAAGGACAATACATATTACATTACATAAATCATCAATCAATCAATCTTTTGACATCAATCAATCACTTGTTATCAATCAATCACTTGACATCAATCAATCAAACCATTGGCATCAATGACAACATGATCCAATGTTTTCTTTTTAAATTTTTTATGTTTTTTCTTTTTTTTTTTAATTTCAATTATTTTATTTTTCTTATTTTTTTTTTAGTTTATAATTTATCAAAAAAAATTGAATTATATTTTTTTGCTAAATATTAAAAAATAGTATTATTTAACTACAATGATTTTTATGTATTGAAGTAAAGGTAAAATATGTGTTAAAAATGATATTTTCCACTATATTTAAAAAGTATGGAACCATAAATTAATTAAGGATACATAAAATCTTAGTTTCAAAAAAGTAAATGGTAAAAAATATTTTTAAGATTGAAAGAAGCATGGAAAAATGACTAAAAACACAGTTGAATAAAAAAAAATAGAAAAATTTGAAAACAAATGAAAAACAAGGATTTAAAAAACAATGTGGAAACATTATGGATAAGAAAATTTAAAATATAAAAAAAACCACCTAAAACGGGAGGTGGGGTGCTACCGGTAGCACCATTTTTAAAAACAGGGTAAAAAATGTGATCCCCCCCCCCAAAAAAATGAGAACTTTTGTAGAGTTCTCGTTAAGTTGGTAACTATGTTTTCCTTCCTCATCCAAGCAAGTGAACTTCTTATTGTAGAAATCCAGGATAACATGGTGCTTGTCCCACTAATCCATACCAATGAGGAAGTCATACAAGCCCAAAGGTATAATATTCAAATCAACCTTTGTGCACAGTCCATTCATCTCCATCAAACATGCCTTAACCATCTCATTAATTTTCCTTTTTTCTCCTATAGCTAACTGCACCAACCAAGGTTTTCCAAGCTTGCTTCTTGGCAATTGGAATCTTTCCACCATTTTGGGATCTAGATAATTGTGACTAGCTCCTGAATCAACTAAAATAGCAATAGTTTGGTCGTTAATCTTACCTTCCGCTTCAATCATGTGCGACTAAAATTTATCTTGCTTGTTATCTAAGGATGTGTAAATCCTTGGTATATTTCTGCCCATATCCTCAACTATCACAGATTGCTGCAAACTACACGTAGTCATCGCTTTATAACCTCTTTGAGGGAAATATCTGTGCATATGAGTTCCTCCACAATTCCAACATTGAATTTATTGTTGCCTTGGCTTTTGCTCCACTGTCTATGTCATTATGTACCCCTTGGGAGTTGGATTTCCTTGCGTAGTATTTATGAAAAAGGGTGGTTTAGTCCCCTTCTTTGTTAAGACCTAATATTGGATCATTACCCCTTAATTGGGGCATATTATATTAGTAATGTTATTTTATTTATGTCGGCTTTAGGCCATTAGTTGTAATTATACCTCCTTGTCTCCTATATATACCAAGGAGACATTTTCATTTTGAATCATCTTGTACTTGAACATTTAAATTATAGAGATTAAAGGAGGTTTACTTGAGGGCTTATTATACAAATTATCTCTTTTTCAAGGCAAAAGTACTCAATGCCTTGAAAAAGGTTTTTCTATGCTATATTGGTATTTGGTTCTTAACATATGGTATCAAAGCTCAAGGTCTTGGGGTTTCCCAGCTACTTTATCTGAGAGACACCTTGGCATTTTACTATAACTTTTTTTTCTACAATGTTTGAGAAAGAACGGCTTGGATGATGTTTAGTAGATGGATCGAGTGCGTCATTTCAAGAATTTGAAACCACGAGGCCTTATACTTTCAGGAGATGAGGCACGTAAAATATAGGGTTATGGAATCATCACAGAAATGGAAGTCATTCTTGAATTTTTAATATAAAAATATTCGTAGTGTTTCAGACCCTAAAATTTGAAGGCTATTCTCCGAAATTAGTAGATTATCCATTAATTGGAAATATTCATCTTAAGGTCATATTAGAATTTTTATATACACCACATGTAATATAGGGTGGCTCGACTAGTCCTATTGACTAGTCTCAAGGAAGGTATTCGAGGTAAAACAATCATAACTTCTTCCTAGAGTATCCAAATTGAGTGGGACTAGTTTCGGCTGGATGGAGTAAGACTGGTCTGTGTTATTTACGATTTACAAGTTTTACAAATTTTATATCAATTCTTTTTATTAAGGGGCGCACTATGGTAGGTCTGGAAAGGGACCAAAAATGTGACAGGATTGTGGGAAGTTAGCATAAATTCCACTTGGGACATCAAATTTTGATGAGCTGTGGCATTGCGAGGAGAAGAAATGTCAGGAGAACTACATAAAATAAAGTTTCATACCAGAAGGGATGAAACTTGGGAAGTCTAACAGAAGAATATTGTCTAGCGGAGACCACCTCAAAATCAAGGTTCAAGAGTGACACTTGGCCAACATGCACCACCAAAGGGTACTTCTAAACCAAATAAGCCTCAGGAAAATCCTACTTGGACTCTTGGTAAAGGTGAAGAAATATGTAGGGACATAAATGAACTGCAAAGAAGATAGATTCAATGGAAGCATATTTGGATACTAAGATGGATGGTTTAAAAGGGAAGATAATGGAAGTATTGAAAATTTAAAGTAACAAAGAAGACACACGAAAGTGAAAATTCATCCCATGAAATTCATGATAAAGGACACAAGGAAGGTGAATCAATATTGGACTCGACTTTGGACTTTGAAGACCAATACGTTTCTAAGATTGATATGAGGAAGTTTGATGCTTGGGACCCAATCACATGGATACTTTAGATGGAGCAATTCTTTGATCTCATAGTAGCCTTACATACAAGTCACAATTACTTCTTTATGTTGGAACCCTAATCAATTTGTATGGTATCAGATGGATTTGTTCTCACAAATCACTCATCCATTGGACAATTTTCCACGAGGTATATAGCACACTATGGGGATACAAAGAGCAATACCTTCTTTATCAATTATTAAATCTCAAACAAAGAGTTTTAGTTACGACACATTGAGAACTTCCAAAGATTGAATATAAAGGTAACCGATATTATTCAGGATAGGCACTTGGTTGATGTTTTCATAGGAACTTTAAGGATAACATTCAACATGAGGGTTCTCCTATAGGAACCCAAATCATTGGAGAATGCATTTAAGGTGTGAAATGTTGAAAGTAAAAAATATGGCTATATGGCTATAGAAGGACCAATCCCTAACATCTATAGAGAACAATGCTCCCTTCTTCTAAAAACACTCAACCTACAAGGTTGAAGCACTTCAAATCATTGGAGAAAAGCAAAAGGTTTATGCTTTAATTGTGACAACAAATTCTGATGGGGACATAAGTGTGGTGAGAAGAATTGTTATTCTCCCTTAGATTGTGAAGAGGAGAAGAAGAACAAGAACAAGGAACCATATCAAGATGAAAACGTAGAAGCAATTTCTAAAGAAGGGAGTTCCCAGCATCACGATATAAGTGTAATGCATTGGCTAGAATTAGCACTCCTCAAACCCTCAAGATCGAAGGGATACATCAAAGCGAAAAAGGTAATAGTCCTAATTGATTACTGGCGGTACTCATAATTTCATTCACTATAAATTATTAAGATGTTTGCTTTGTATATCTAGCTCTAGAGTTTGAAGTAATGATTGAAGATGGAGGGACTATCAATTTACTCAGGAAAATCCAACAAGATAAAATCTTACTATGGGGAATATGTAATGAATAGTCCAATGATTGCTATACCCATGGGTGGTGGATGTTGTACTAAGAATCAATGGTTACAATCATTAGAAGACGATTGGCACGAATTTTTCAAGAACTTTTTCATAGAATTTTCATTTGGAAGGAAAAGAAATTGAGTTAAGAAGTATCACCAGGGAAACCTAGTAAGGTGATAAGCACTACAATGGCAGAATTATTGAAAAAGGGGCATCAAAGTTGTGCACAACTATGCTCACTAGATGTTCAAACATCATAAGCCATCTATTCCTCAAGATCTCCCAAATGATCATTGATAAGCATTCAAAGTATTTTGAAGATATTCCCAAAGGTCTTCCAACCCACTTTCCAATCAGCAGTCATGAAATTCGCTAACTCCAGGGTGTTCCTCTAACATCGGGCCACTTCTGATTACCCACTTATGCCTAGAAGAGGTAAAAATGTGGAAGGTGCATGGTTGAAGAAATGTTAGAAATTGGCATTGTAGACCCTATTAAAGTTCTTGCTCTAGACCAGTGGTAATGGTATTCAAGAAAGATAGTTCATGGCGTATGTGTCCAAATTATAGGAAACTCAACAAGATCACTAGTAAAAGTTAAGTTTCCCATTCCTATCATTGATGAATTGTTAGATGAACTACATGGAGCAATCCTAATTTCAAAAATTGGATATCCATTGATTATCCTTCGGATCAGAATGAAGGAATTATATATCCCAAAAACAACATTTGAACTCATCAAGGCCATTGAATTTTTGGTCATGCTTTTTGTCCATACAAATGCACCTTCCCACATTCCAGGGTTGATGAATTCCATTTCAAACCCTTCCTTTGAAAATTTGTGTTGGTATTCCAACTTTGATGATATACAATCTATAGCAAGTCTTGGGATCATGTGGAACATGTTGACAAGGTGCTACAACTACTAAAGGGCAACAACTATATACCCAAAACCATCCAAATGTTTCTTTGGAGTAGGAGGTAGAGTATTTGGGTGCATATTCTATCTATGAGTGTCAAGGTAGACCCTAACAAGATTCGACCATAATGGGTAGCCGATTCCCAAAACATTAAAAAGATCTTGAAGGATTTTTTGGGTTTTGATAGGTTACTACCACAAGTTTGTTGAACTATGGAAGAATAGCAACATTTAACAACACTAACTAAGAGGATGCATTTTCATGGACTCGGAGGAAACTAAAGCTTTGAACAACTTAAAGGGTGATGTGTAAAGCTCTGTCTTGACCACTCAGGACTTCCACAAAAACCTTTATTGTGGAATGTGATGCCTGGGGGAAAGGGTGGTTGGTGTTGTCCTAATGCAAGGAAGACCCCTGGATTTTGAGAGTCTATCTTTCAAGGGAAAGGATTTACACAAACCCGTTTATGAGAGGAAATGATGGCAATACTACATGCATTGAAGAAATGAACCCTTACCACAATAGGTAGGCACTTCAAGGAATCAAATAAATCCTTGATAGTCTTAAATGCGCTAGACAAAGAGACTATCTTGAGGAGAACAAAAAATGGGTAACCAAGATATTGGGTTATATGATTTTGAAATCGTCTATAAAGGGGAAGAAGAGAAAAATGTTTGGCGGATGCACTCTCAAGAAAGGATAGAATGATGTTGAGGGCGCCTCACGTATATCTCGATCATCCAACCCGATTGGATAATAGGAAGCAAGGGATGAATGGAAGAATGGCGAAAAGTGTGGACTCTCATTCCAAGGTTGGAGTAAGATTCGATTAACATCGGATACATTTACATGGAAAAATGATTCACTATGGTACAAAGATCACTTATATTTATGTAAGAACTCCAACTCAAACAAAAGGGTACTATTGGATTGCACACCTCTCTCCGATGGGAGGGCACCTCGGATTTTGAAAACCTACCATAGAGAGTCAAGAAGGGATTTTTTGGGGATGGCCTTAAAGGCAATGTTCAAAGGTTTGTGTGAGAATGTTTGGTGTGCCAACAAAATAAAGGTAAGAACAATTAAAACCAGTCTTTTACAACCATTATCCATCCCAAGTCCAGCTCTAGGAGGAGGGTTTCCATGGATTTCATCAAGGGGTTGCAGTCATGAAGGAAAGTGTCATCATGGTGATTGTTGATAGGTGACCAATTACACTTGCTTGCACTCTCTCATCCCTTCAAAGCTAGTCTGATTGCCACCACATTCATGGAAGTGAGTTCAAAAGCTACATGGCAACATAAAGATTATTGTAAAGTAGCGAGAGTTCCCATCTTCACTGAACATTTTGGATAGAATTATTTTCTTGTTTGGGTACTTGGTGGCTCACCATAGCTCATCCTATCATCCCCTCAATCGATGGACAAACCGACATAGTGAACAAATGTCGGAAGGCTACCTTCCGTTGCCTTGTCTCTAATAAACAAACCTGATGGTTCAAATGGTTACCTTTGGCGGTGGTGGTATAACACTTCCTTTCATCGCAACAAAATGACACCATTTATGGCACTTATGGATACCACCCTCCTTCCCCATCACTTCTTCTCTAAAGAAAATCTAAGGTTCAAGCCATGGAACATCGCCAGGGAATCAACAACGAAGTTCTCCAAATCTTAAAGGACAACTTGACCATGGCATAATCACATGAAACAACAAAGCGAGATCACTCATGAGTGAAAGAAGTTTTGAAGTAGGGGATTGGGTGTTTTAAGACTACAATATACAAGCGGATGTCCCTCAAGCAAGCCAAGAAGGGATAATAAATTATCACCAAGTACTATGGCCCTTATAAGGTGTTTTAAAAGATTGGTACTATGGCATATAAGAGAATTAGAATACTGCGTATTCGAGTACCGCCAGTTTTCCATGTTTCATGCTTAAAGAGGTTATAGGCGACAAGATGCCAATTCAAAATATATTTCCAGAAATTAACGAGGAAGAAAAAATCATGTGGAACACAGAAGCCATCAAACACGACACAAGAATTAGCCGGTAGGGAATAGATCCATTTCCGGTATCTCATTAAATGGAAACTACCGGCTGAATATTCCATGGGAAGATGAGTCTTTTGCTCTGAGAAGCATCAGGAGTTAAATATTCCACTTGGGAAGATGAGTCTTTTATACAGAAGCATCCAGAGTTACTCAAGCGTTGCGGAAAACACTTGTCTCAAGGGGAGGGGCATGTTAAGCCCTAATATTGGCTCATTACCCCTTAATTGGGGCATATTATATTATTAATGTTATTTTATTTATGTCAGCCTTAGGCCATTAGTTTTAATTATACCTCCTAGTCTCCTATATATACCAAGGAGACATTTTCATTTTGAATTATCTTGTACTTGAACATTTAAGTTGGGTAAAAGGAGGTTGCCCCATCGAATAGGCTTATTATCTGAAATTTTCTCTTTTTCAAGGCATTGAGTACTTTTTCTGAGGTTTTTCTATGCTATATTGGTATTTGGTTCTTAACATTCTTCCTTTGTTCCACCTTGATCTTGATTTTGTCTTCCCAAGACCTATGAAAATTTGATATTTCCCTTTGTTGATCATAAAGACATTTAGCATGCCATATGGTTTCCTCCAACGTCTTAGGGTCATCATTATATCTTGTCACTGATAAATGCAGGAAAACCACTCAGGTACCTCTAAATTTTAACTTTCTCTTCCTTGATGAATAAGACATACTTTAGCAACTCTAAAAATTTCCTTTCATACTCATCTATCTCCATACTCATGAGCTTGCATTCAAAAAAATCCTTCATTTTCTTGTCATAGTACCTCTTAGTTAAGTATTTATTTTGGAAATACTTCTTGAACTCCCTCCAAGTAACCTTTTTTTCATCAATGTGTTATGCCTACACAAACTAATCCCACTACATTGATGCTTTTATCTTTAGTTTATAGATAGAAATTCTTCCTTCTTCCTACGCATAGTAATTATGCAGCTAGAACTACTTCCTCATACCTAACAACTAGTTCTTCACATCTTCATCCATCTTGTGCTCATTGTAAAAGGTAGGAGACTCGATCTTATTTATTTATTCCTATAGATCATCCACCCCATTCCTTCTCTTATGCTTTCTGACAGGAGATGGAATTGAGCTACTGCGTGCTTTCCTTAAAGAATACTTTGGTGAGTGAGGTCGATTCTTACTCGCACTTCGTTCTTCTCTTCTTTTCTCATCATGAGATCTACGACTTCTAGACCTGCTCAACTTTGTCTCCTTATATATTTTATTTTCTATTATGTCCAAGCTTTGCATTAACATGAGATTGAATTCATATTGTTGTTCCTTGGATTTCATAAGCATTATGTTATCATCCTTATAACTTTGGAAATTTTTTGCAATCTCTTTATGGTTTATACCAAGTTTATGCGCTCCTCCTTGGATTCTATACCATCAACACCCAAACTAATATACAAATGCCCAAATTTATCATTAGGACTGTAAGTACTCTGCACACCTTCCATGCTTTTGACCTTTTTCACTAATTTTGTACTACTTTAATCGTTGATAATTGTGCAAAATGTGTAGGAAATAAGATTTGTTAGATGAATTCATGAGGAAAATTCATGAAAAATATGCACCATCTTGTCAAAATGATTTCTTCTGAAGTCGATGCATACAATGGAATTCAACACACACCAATGCACAATGTCAATTTTTATCATATAGTACACAATGTATTAGTATTTTGCATGCACTACAAATTGTTCGATGTAGTCCCAAACCTTTAGTGCGCACACCCGTGCACAATTGTTTCCTGCGTAGTTCTAGTACCTCACCCTACAATACCCAACACTTAATGCACACATCTATGCATTCTTAACTAATGCACACCATGGCCACGCTGAAATTCCAAATTTGGCCACTTACTAGTTGAAATTTTACCTTAAGTAGAACTTAGCTAATGTAGGCTCATGGTTGAAACTGGTGCTCTAATGCTTCTTATTGGCCTCTATCCCATACAAGTCTAGTGTTGAACCAAATTCTCTGATACCACTTTGTAACATCCCCAACCACCCAGGTTGGTCCATGCTACTCCAAAAACACTCTGACTTTACTCTAATACCAATGTGTAACGTCCCCATCCTCCCAAGATGGGCTACGCCACACAAACATATCTCAAAGAATGCTCTGACAAAACATAATTTAACATCATCCAACTTACTAATGAACAATGCTACTCCAAAAACCCACTATGCAAATTTTATTCTAATCACAGTTTCGCACAATATCACTTGAAGTAACATGCTCAACCCAAGCTTGAATCATGCCACACAACCTATAAAAGTGGAAGCAAGTTAAAACAACTTCACAATAGAGAATTGATCACACAACACCATTGTTTGCACAACCATTCTGGCATCACACACCAAAACTAATCTCCATGTGCACACACACTACTTTTTAGTGCACACAAGCAATTCCATCCCCTGGTGCACACATAGTATTCTCTATGTGCATGGCCATTCAAACATTCCCTGGAGCCTCATACCGAAATAATAAGGTTAACTTACAAAAAAAATATTAACATCTATCATACTCATGCACTAATACAAATATAGGCTATAAGCACCACACTTACGTGTAAAAGAATCATAAGACCGAATAATAGAAATTACTTATATGTGACAACATATAAGAATTTAACCATATTAAACATAGATAAATATTAAATATAGATAAATACACACACATAAAATGAGACAAACATATAAAGAAAACTTATCTTTTATGAAAGTCACCAATTGCATGCAAAAATTAGGCGTTCCTCCCAGCCATAAACTCACTTTCTTAGAATATTTCAGTAATGGGTCACCCCCAAGCTGGGACATAACTACACTAGGAAAAGGGGTTCTTAGAGATAGGATAAGGTCTGATACACAACAAAATTTATCAGTCCAAGTTTCCCACTGTTGCAACTAGCTTATAGTATCTCATTCCCCACACACCTGTCACACCTAAGGAAGCATGCCCCTTCTCTGCTCAACATTCCTTCAGCTTCCCCACTTCCCTTCTAGGGTTACCAACAATAGGCTGGATAGGAAATATATGAGCCTTGCATATAATGCTCAACACAACAGGGGAAAATTCCCAGCAACACTCTCACCTGGAGAGTATGCTCACGGGCTTGGAAACCCGCCTCTCCAACAATAAATCTCTCACCCAGAGAGACTCCTCACAGGCCTGACAACACGCCTCTTTGAAAGAAATACTCTTATTATAATACATAAACCCCTTACAATCTTCTATGAGAATATAGGGTAATAATCGTATTTTCCACACCATTCGACCCCCTTCTACTCACAAGAGAATGACATAATGAATAATCATCCTATAATGAATTATCTTCAAATGATTTCCCCCAAAATGAGTTCCTTCTCTTCTGCATAAAAGAAAATGAATAACCATCCTCCAAAATACCGTAAGGCCAACAATATATATTTCATGTCTTACTCTTGACACATGTCACCTTCAGAAGTAGCTTAAGCCATTTGGTGACATGTTTCCCATCCTCGGGAACTTAGGATAAAACATATCCATAACTTTACACTTTCTTGAAAATATTACAAAATATTCCCTAAGACTTAAGTCTCACCCCCTTTTCCCTTGTTCGATGGAGTCAACCCCCCATCTCTTTTCATCTGAGTCCATCTGTGCACAACAATGTAATATTATTAATATGTGAGTACGAATACACTTTCATGGATAGGCACACTAGCATATATGCATCCCAACTCACCAACATCATAATCACATAGGCTCTCTGGCCTTAGTACATGTACAATCATATATATACATATATATAACTCATCTTGGTGCACATTCCAGGTCATTCCCTCGCACTTACTGAAGTGCATTCCACACTATATAATATGCACACTTACCCAGGTTTGTGAAACACTATGAAATGTGTGCACCCTATCTTCGATAAAAATTCTCCACACACTACTCAGGTGTGTGCAACATCAAAACTTAGTGCCAAGGGCTCACCATCCTATATGTACAGTTACAAAAAATCTAGATCTGGGACATTACACTGCATCAAAACCAACATGATTCTCTCCTTCCAAGTATTGTAGTTGGAAACCCCATCCAAACTATCCTCAAATCGCAATCTAGTTGACATATCCAGGATCTAATATCATCACCTTCTCCTGAAACTACCCATGTACCGACCTGCTCCTGCTCTATTTGTGCTAAAGGCGCGATTGTTATGTTATTACCCATGATGTTTCGCATGGTATACATTGTTGAAAACCTCTTACTCCAATACCTAGGTATCTTGTTATGTAGTTATTTCCTTACTACAAATTAGATTAGCAACTCAAAAAATAAAAATACACTGCTGAAATATTCAACTCAATAAATCTAGTGGAAGTAAAACAATGGAAACCAAATCATGCACACATAAACACCAATATTTTTGGGTAGATACCCCTAGAGAAACTCCGGAGGGGAAACCAATGCTAAGAATGATTTTATTATGCTAAAATCAAGGCTCTCGTTACAATAATAATGATCCATTGAGAGAAACACAACTACAAACAAACCTGGCAAAGTTTGGTTTGTTGTACCTCCCATAACTACATTCTTTTTGAGATGTACACACTTTTCCCTACTATGTTCCCACATATATGCGGTTGTCTCCACTGGTGCACACGTACATGTACATACATCATGTATAGAAAGATGCATATGACACAACACTTTCCTGTGGGTTCTCCTGAATAAAACCCACTTGCAACAACCTCTATTCTCTCTTGTCCTTGATCTGATCTCTAAATGGAAGTCCTTCTCCACCTATTCAATATATTGAATCACATTCCTTCGTGATCCAACTCTCTATATCCTTTGTCAATCTCTCTCGATCAAACTGAAAAATATGTATTAAGTTGATCCAGGTGGATATCGGTGGCCACCCACCTTTTCCAACTAGCTCAAAACAGTTTTTTGGCAATTTTGGTAATTTACTCTTTTTAGTAGTTTTTCACTTCTGGAGCCATTTTGAGGCCCTAAACGATGTTTTTTGGGAAAATGGGTAGAAATGTGGAAGTTCCTTTTTTATTTCCCCCAAAATGAATCTCCTCGACGATACCTTTCCAATAGGCTATCATACACCTAAAACAGAGATTGTATGCAAAAGTTATGACTCGAGGAAGTTGATGTACTAACTTACCCAAACGGGGCCCACATGAATTTTGGCTCTTCATCTCCTAGGGTTAGGTTTTTGGATGTATAGGGTTTTTGGCATTCCTGTTTATTGTAAAAAGGCCTTAAGAGCCTCAATTTAATCATCTTCTTGTGAATGAGTGTAGCCGTAACATCTCTTCTCAGAGATAATCCGCCACCATTCTAGCAAGTTTGTTTCTGCTGCATTTTACAGTTTCAACTTATTTCCTTATTGAATAGAAAACCAGTTTTACTGTATCTCTGGTATTTTGTGATTAAGAACCTGTTAATAATCTGTAGTTATTTATTTCTGCTCATCAAATCCGTATCAATGGTATCAATGCGGTCTGCTCCTTATCGTCTTAATGCATGTCCCCAACGACGTCAGAGTACAAAGAGTTGGGTCTCGAGCTTGTTTCTCTTGAGGATAAAATCTATCACATGCCCAAGCGACCTATCATGGAAGGAGAAAATAAAGATGACAGGACAGAAGATCCTTTCAAACTGTTGATTGAGGAATCCCTCATGCAACAGAGGAATGAGATGATGGATAGTTTTGCGCAAATCCTTCAGCGACTACCAACATGCGACACATCTTCTTCGAGTGGAGGCGCCACACCCTTCAAGGTACAAATAACCTTCGATATTCCTATATTTGAAGGTTAGATAGATGCATATTCCATAGACAAGTGGTTGAATCTACTAGAAGGGTATTTTTTTGTCCATAACTTTTTGAATAGAGAAAAGATTACTTTTGCGCTCCTCAAAGCCTTTCCCCATGTCAAATATTGGTGGGAAAATTTCTGTGAGAAAAAGGAAATAGAGGAACCCTCATTATTTACAGTCACAACCACCTGGGAATCCTTCAGGGATGTTATTAAGGAACAATACTACCTTGTCAAAAGTTATGACGACTTGTATACAAAATGGACCACACTATTGCAAGAAAGAGACCAAGCAGTGCCAAATTTCACAAATATCTTCCATACCTTGCGCACCAAGTTGGGTATCAAATATTCAAAGCGACATATGGTTCTCAACTATCACAGTGCTCTGCATAGATACATCCATACTGAAATGGAATTTCTAGACATCTCATCCTTAGGTGTGACATATCGATATGTTGTCAAAATAGAGTAGAAGCTCAAACAAAAGGCACAACAATTTGGGCCTGGGAACCCCTCACAAAAAAAGCCAGGAAATGGCGGCCCCAACCCCCCAAAAAAAGGACAAAGCAAAAATGGATAGTATCAAGACAACCAGTCCAAGCCACAAGAAACAAAGGACACTGGAAAGACAAATAAAGATACCGGGAAGTGGTGTGACTTCCATAAGATCCCTTGGCATAACACTGCTGATTGCTACTCAAAGTAGTTGTTGGTGGCCAAAGTTAAATCCTCTGAATCAGATGCGGGTTTTGACTCTGAGCCAAAACCAGAAAGAGGAAGATGGATCATTGACATGGAACCCAGTGCCACTGTTGCTACCATGAATCTCTATCCTGGTGAACTAGATGAGCCAGAAGAAGGAGAGTGCCTCTTCCATTCACAGATGTGGGTAAAAGGAACCCTGCTGCACTTCATCATTGATAGCAGTAGCTAGAAGAACATAATCTCAACAAAGGTTGTCAAGTGGCTAGCCCTGCCGAGAATTCCACACCCACAAACCTACACCATTGGATGGCTCCACCAAGGAAGCAATCTCCGTGTCAGCCAACAGTGTTGACTGTCATACGATATCAAGACCTTCAAAGACGAGGTATTGTGTGATGTTTCTCCTCTCAAAGTTTTTGATGTTATTTTGGGCCAACCTTATTTATGGAAACATCATGTTGTATATGAGTCTAGGCCTCATAGTTTTATTTTTACTTTGAACAAGAAATCATACATGATACCTTAGGTAGTCCCACCTAGTGATATTTCCTTGATCTCTACTAAGCAATGCAGGAAGGTCATCTCTCAGATGGGGAAGTTTGTCTTCTTCATGATTTTCTCTCAGAATAACCAAAAGATCACAACCACATCCAAGGTTTCTATGGTCGACCTCTCCACACAGCAACAACAAGTAGATAAGGTCATGGAAGAATACCCAGATATCTTCACCTCACCTACCGAGGTACCTCTGCACTGCCAGGTCAAGCACCCCATCAATTTGACCCCCGACGCACCTCTACCCAATGGGCCAGGATATCACCTCTCTCTTTTAGAGAATGAGGATATCAAGAGATAGATCCAAGAATTTATCCACAAGGGGCACATCTGTCCCATCGCATCGCCTTGCGAGAGCCCAATCATGCTGGTACAGAAGAAATATGGAACCTGACAAATTTGCATTGATTACCAGGCTCTGAATAAAATCACGGTAAGAAACTGGTACCCAATTCATCGAATCGATGACCTCCTTGATCAACTCAAGGGGGCCAAATACTTTAGTAAGATTGATCTGAAGTTTGGCTACCACCATGTCCCGATAGAATGGATAGATGTATGAAAGATCAACTTCAAGTCAAATGAAGGCCTTTTTGAATGGTTGGTCATGCCCTTTGGTTTGACAAATGCTCCAACCACTTTCATGAGGATGATGGACAATATCCTGCGACCATTCACCAATACTTTCATAGTGGTGTATCTGGATGACATTCTCATTTATAACAAGACTTGGGCCGGACACTTGCAACATATTCAGTAGGTTCTGCACACCTTGTAGTAGCACAAGATATACACCAACTTGGAAAAATTCTCCTTCGGCATGGATACAGTCCATTACCTGGGCTACATTGTTGATAAACATGGCATACATGTGGATCCAGCCAAGATCCAAGTCATCTGTGACTAGCCATCCCCAACCACACTCACTGAGTTTCAAAGCTTCTTAGGCCTTGCCAATGTTTATCGCAGGTTCATGTTATGATTCTCCCATATTCCATGGGCCCTCAACCAAATAACCAAGGGTGGTGGTAAGGAAAAATTTCCATGGGGATGGTCCCAACAACAAGCGTTCAATGATTTGAAGCAACTCTTGTGCTCAACCCCAGTAATTTCACTACCAGACCTGCAACAACCCTTTGAGATCGAGAAAATTACTTCAGACTATGTTGTGGGTACCGTTCTCACTCAAAACGACCACCCTGTGGCCTATCATAGTGAGACACTACCAGATGCTGTCTGTAAGTACCCTAACGAAAAATAAATGTACTCCATTCTGCAAGCCTGTCACCAGTGGAGAGATTACATTTTTGGGAAGGAGACAGTCATCCACATTGATCATAAGACATTGTAGTTCATGTAGACACAAGTAGAATTGCAGAATGACCGCCATCAAAAGTGGTCCACATACTTGTAGAAATTCCACCTCAACATTAAGTATAAAACATGAAGCATCAATTGCGTCGTTGATTTCCTCAGTAGACCGCTAGTTGCGGAACTCACCACAGTGCTAAAATCTTGTGGCTATGAGACCTCTGGATGGCCCCAACTCTATGAGACAGATTGGTATTTCACCACCACCTACCAAATGTTGGGTGTAAACATAGCTGTCGATAATTTCCATCTTTAGGATGGATTGTTGTGTCGTTTGGGACATATATGTGTTCCATCAAGAGAGCGAGCAAAGATGATATGGGAATCCCACTACAGTCAGGTGGAAGGACACTTCAGCATCGAAAAAACAGTGTCGATTCTACAGAAATATTTCTACTGACCAGAAATTCGACATGAGGTCAGCAAGTATATTAGGTCCTGCACTTCCTGCGCTATTGCCAAAGCAACCACTAAGAAACAAGGCCTGTGCACCCCTCTTCCTACTCTTGACAGGCCATGGGAATCCATCTCAATGGACTACATGTCGGGCCTCCCATCCACCAAGCAGGGAAATGACTGTGTTTTTGTTGTTGTTGATCGATTTTATAAGATGGTGATTTTGGTTGCCTACAAGAAGAGCATCAAAGCAGAGGCCACTGCCAAGCTCTTATTTGAACGAGTCTCAGTAAATTTTGGAATCCCACAAAACATTGTCTCAGATCAGGACAATCGATTTTTGAGCACATTCTGATCGAGCCTCTAGTCACTATTGGACACCAAGCTCACCAAATCCACATCCTTCCACCCCCATACAGATGGCCAAACTGATGTCATAAATCGAATGATTGTGCATATCCTTTACATGTATAATTCCAAGCACCCTCACACATGGGATGAGAGCCTTCCCTATGTCCAAAATAGCTACAACTGAGCCCTACATAGCTCAACTGGCCACAACCCCTTTTAGGTGGGGTTGGAATTCCAACCATTGGGTCCCATAGATGTTGCACTTCCCCTTGCATTCACCTTGAACGAATCATCTCCTGCTCCAACTGAAGCTGAAAAAGCCACCTGGTTCATTGAGAGGATCCAACACATTTTCCATCAGGTTCAGGATATCCTACATAAATCCAATGACAAGTACAAGAAGCGCCATGATCAACATCGAGTACCACATAAGTTTTAGGTGGGCGAAAATTTTTGGTTGCACTTGCAAAAAGAATACCTTACAGGACCCCATTGGAAGCTTCACCCACTCTGTTATGGGTCGTACACCATCACCAAGGTCATGGGGGATAATTCTTTTGAGCTCAAAATTCCTCCTTTCCTTGGCCTACACCTAGTGTTCAACGTGGATCTCCTTCACCCTTATTTCCCACCATTATTGGACACCTCATAAGTAGTAGAACATATGACACCAACAGAGATCAACAACGAATGCATCCAACAAGAATCCATTGATCATATTGTGGACACACAGATCAAGGGCACTCGACAACAAAGGATCCAACTTTATTGAGTCATCAAAGCAGGGCAGCTCCTGCACCAAGGCAAGTGGCTCACCCAGGGACAAATTCAACATAAATTTCCTCATTTGATGGGGGAAATCAACACAGTGGAGAAAATTGATTCCTAGGGAGGGAGGATTGATCCAGGTGGATATTGGTGGCCACCCACCTTTTCTAACTGGCTCAAAACTGTTTTCTGGCAATTTTGGTAATTTGCTATTTTTAACAGTTTTTTCACTTCCGAAGCCATTTTGAGGCCCTAAACAATATTTTTTTGGGAAAACGAAGAGAAATATGGAATTTCCTTCATAATTTCCCCCAAAATAAATCTCGTCGATGATGCCTTTCCAACGGGCTATCATACACCTAAAACGAAGATCGTATGCAAAAGTTACCTCGGGAAGTTGATGTACTAACTTACCTAAATGGGGCCCACAAGGCTTTTGGTGCTTCATCTCCTAGGGTTAGGTTTTTAGATGTTTAGGGTTTTTGGCATTATTTTTTATTGTAAAAAGGCCTTCAGAGCCTCATTGTAATAATGTTCTTGCGAATGAGCCCAACCGTCACCTCTCTTGTTAGAGATAAGCCACCACCATTCTAACAAGCTTGTTTCCACTGCATTTTACAGTTTCATCTTATTTCCTTATTGAATATAAAACTATTTTTACTGTATCTCTGTTATTTTGTGATTAAGAACTTGTTAATAATATGTAGTCATTTCGTTATGCTCATAAAATTCGGATCACAAGTGCCTTCCTCCTTCACCCTAGACTTGCTTTTATAATCTTGTGTTATAATCTATTTCTAATCTCCAAAATGTTTGACGATTGAGATTACTCCTCACACTCACTTGAGATTTAGATTACATGTTAATTACTTTTAGCATTTACTTAAATAACTCAAGTAATTCAATAATTAATTAATAAAATAACTTTTCTTTAATAATTCCTTTAACTAAAGTAAATTTACCAAGATAGAAGTCTTTGGACGACTTTTGCATGCTAGAAACCAAGCCTATGTGGAAATACATGTCTGATGCCACATGCATCAACACTCTCTCTTAGTGAGGAAGGTATTCTTCACCACTCCAAGTCTGTCTTTGAAAAACAAAAACTTCCCTTTCTCCAAGGGCTTGGTAAGAATATCTACAACCTCCTCATCTATGGAAATATATTGAAGATTCACTCCTCCCTTATTGATCATATCCCAAATGAAGTGGTATCTGATCTCAATATTCTCAAACCTGTCATGGAATACTGGATTATCCAATAGTTTGATACAACTCTGATTATCACAATACATCATTGTAGGCTCCAACTCCTGATCAGATAAACCTGTAATCAATTTGTGAATCCAAAAAACTTCACATCTAGCCATACTTACTACCATATAATCTGCTTTTGTTGAACTGAGTGTTACAAAAGTCTACTTCCTGTTGAACCAAGTAATCACTATTGATCCCAAGTTGAAGCAGTAACCTAAGGTGCTCTTTCTTTCTTTTGTACTTTCTTCCCAATCTGAGTCTGTATATCCCTTCAACTCCACTCCATCACCTCCAAGATATTTCAATCCATACTCCAATGTACCTGACAAGTACTTGAGCACATGTTTTGTTTTGATCAAATGCACTTGCCTTGGATCCACCATGAATTGAAAAACTCAAATATAATCATACATAGAGACTAGAGAAAACATCTCATGTAAAATCCCTCAGCCCATCTGAGTGACATTACAGTGTGGAATACTCTTAAAAATGGAATTTCTCCTAACTAAATTAATTATCTTATTGCTAGTCGATTTTTTGTAGCTTACAACTACAAAATTAAAACATATTTAGCTACTACTTATAACCATAGAATATATGCATCTACAACATGTTAATAATCCACATGAAATGCATCTAATCAACTTATTACAACAACATATAAGTCCTTCTCATTTACACATAGTCCATGCACATCAATAACACATGTAATTTAACATAACAACAAGATGAACCACTTATCTTTTCACAATAGTTGTGCAACCAAATGCTTGGGATGGACATTCCCCCCAACCATAGACTAACTATTCCAAATATCAATAGCTAGTCACCCCCGAGTTGAAGCTAGAAATCCAAAAAAGAGGGTGGTCTCTCACATTCCACTCATAGCTCTTACAACTCTCAACCAAATTGATATTCTCCTACAACTATCCCGATTTTTCACTAACTCTCTTCCTCTTGACCTATCCAACCCAAGGAATGTACCCCTTCACTGATACCATTCCCTTGGGATTCCCATTCATTTATCAGGGTCTCTCTAGCACATATAACTAGGAACATCTCACTTGGGAACTCAATGGAGACTACTGCACTAGGAAAACTATCAGCAAACCAACAACAAACACTTGTTGTTTTAGTGAAATTCACACAGGAGTTGACTCTTCAGGCATGAAAACCCGGCTCTTCATTGTTACAACTCCATTTTTCTCCAATTATTCTCTAGCATGCTCTATAATTCACCCTCCATGGCTGCATCTGCTTCAATATTTGTTTCCTTCTCTCTACTTGTTTTCCATGCACAAAAAATCAATGTGTAAAATTGTTGTCCCAACCCATACAAATTTCCTCTCCTTGGCTTGCCTTTCTTGACTCACAGTCTTCCCGAAGATGATTGTAATCAACCCCCATGTTCCCAATATCTTTGGGATGTGAACACTCACACCCAACCTCTTACATGTATTCAATGATTGACTTTTGGAACACTCAATAAAAAATGGGAAGGTTCATATACAATTAACAAATTTAGGGAAAATAGATTAAATTAATATACATGGGTATTTCCCCCTTGGATCCCTCTTGGACATTATCCTAGACACTGCCATCTCTTGTGGATTAATTCAGCCCCCATCTCTTTTCCATGTCCTCTTATCAGCTGGCATCACATTTCATTAATAAAACAAAGAAATACAATTCACATATTACATCACTTTGGTCGTAACCACACATTATATCTACATAATTATTAATTAAACTGGGGATTATAATGGGGATGTTACATTCCCCCTCACCTATGATTGTGTGTCATCATTGTTTCACTCTATTTCGATATACATATATGAAAATTTACATCACAATACTTAAAAAATAAATTTCTGCAATTTTACAACTCCAACAACATCTCCAACCATAATCTCATGCTCCTCTCAACCCGTCAACCCAAGAAATGCACCATTCATTTATCAAGGATAAACCAAGGGACATATCATCTATTTATCAAGTCTAACCCAAGGAATGAGCCATTCTTTTATCAAGGTCCCCAATGCAGTTGTCTAGGACTCTAAGATGTGGTTCCAGAACTCTAGTTTCTCAAAATGGAGTCTTGCATCCTGTCTTCTTCAAAACCATAAAAAATTTGTAGGTATTCATCCCACATGTTTTCTTCATTTTCCCATGTAGCATATTGAGGACTATAGAAATTCCATTGAAGCTTTATGATCCCTATGGATTTGTTCCTTAGCACTTTGACTTCATGATGCATACTAGTTCCACCCGGAAATCCCCTTCGTGCTCCACCTGGATCACATTCCAATCAATTATGTAGTTAGGATCAGACACACATTTCTTTAAAAATGATACATGAAATACATTATGCACTCTCATG
>SNQJ01S0153818.1:0-22698 GCA_010110895.2 Picea sitchensis
ATGTAAATATTTCCTTTTGTTTTTATTTTTCCTTTGTTTTCGTTTTTGGTTTTGATTTGGATTGATCAGTTTTTGTGTTTTTTGAAAGATATGCATACCTGTGCACTGAGCCATTTAGACCAAGACCATAGAAAAATTTCTTCGCCGAAATAACTTCTGAAAGATTGTACGATCATCAGTGATATATTTCTAAAACTGATATTTATGTTGGAAAATTTTACTGTTTGAAAGAAGTTTACTGATTTCAATCTCTAAGAAAAGTTTTTCATGATCATCTATTATCTTTTTACGCTGTCCATTTTCCGTAAAGGAATAACTCAAAAGATGTCTCCCTGTCATAGTAAGTGTTTTAGAAATAAAACATTTCTAGAACTCAATAAAGGACGGTGCTAAAAAATTATGATGAGGTCTAAAAAATATATGTTAAAATATCAGGATTTTCAGTGTCACCCCGCTCAGCCATATATCTTCAAAAGAAAAACAAAATAAAATTATGAATAAGAGTTGTGGGAAGTGCTTGTAAACCTACCGGGATACTGAACAAGTCCGCTGGCAGCGGTTAAATGCATGCATGGCGCCAAGACAACTTCGTCGGGGTACTGAACAGGTTCGCTGGCAGCGAAGCAATGTCGGGTACACGAAAATCTGTAAAAAAATTATAAGAAACCTCTTTAATGTCCTTTATTCTGATCTAGAACTTCTTGACAGGATACAGATGTTGGAGTGGGTTAAATGGAAACCCTGTAGAGGCTATGGAGGCCATGCCAATAGTATTGAACATTTTATCATTAATATCGTGACTTGCTGATCTTAAGATTGTTATTAGTTTTCATCTTTTAGAACATCGCTGGAAAATATGGTAAATGATGATGTTTGTACGATTTTCCGATTGTTGTTTTTGAGTTGAAATTTTCCTTGTTGTCCTAATCTGAATTTATTTCTTTTGACAAAGATAACTACTTCCACCAGTGTGTTGCCATTGTTGGCAGCCAATTCAATTTTTTCCATTGCCCTATGAGCTGCCTACACCTATGAATTCTGAACTTCAAATTACCATCACATTTTGCAAATAGACGATATTTTCATCCCTTGTGACATTTGCAAATTGGTCTCCATTTAGTTTTCACGACTGTAAGCGTGAAAACTCCTCCATCGTTATTTGAACTGTCATGATATTTGCATTGATATTTTGAGTGGCACTTACCTTTGGTTTATCATTAAGTGGCTGTAAGGATTTTCGAGCTATGCCTATTTGCCTATTCTTACTTTGATTGTGCAACTGGATTTTATTAAACTGGTAAGGCATTGAGCATGAAAATTTATGTTTTTGAGACTTGCCCAGTCATTAAATTACATAGGGGTCATGGTTTATTTTTGTTTTTATGTATATGATGTGATCCTTATTATGGCTCTTGTCTTGTCAATTCTATAATTATCGATTTCCACAATGTTTTAAACTTTGGTTACATATTATGCAACAAGTGCATGGTTAACATTTGGGTTTGATTTCACATTGAACATTCGTGGTTTGAAATAATACAATGGCGCATTGGTATATCATCCACCGTTTGATTTTTATGGTTGGCCAAATAATATGGTTTGAACTATATTATGATTGATTGAAGAGAGGTTGTACTTTTCCATTACTATTATGCATGGCGGTGAATAATCCCACCACCCTCGCATGCGCACATTAATGCTTCCCCTTTGATTCTTCGTAGTTGTTAGCCCAAACGACTTTGCTCCTGTGTGTTGGCGATTTCGACCCAAACCCTTACCATGTGCTCGCACCATGGCTCCAGTCGTAAGGGCTGAACCCAATGGTAGCCAGGCTCTATTGATGTTCGACAGTGCCCACAGTGACCTTGAGGAATTTGGATGGCTCCCGTTCATACAAAAGTTTTATGGTTTTAACCCCTGCGTTGCTCGGCAATTCGCTTTAACCTTTGATGGCTGTTAAGCCAAGGACGGGGATGTTCAATTGGAAATTGAAAAGCAATTTCTCAGTTTAGCTATGGGTTTGCCTGCCACTGGACAATGATGGTGAAATAATTTCAAAGTGGAAGAGGTCCCTTGGACACTGCTCTTCCAGTCGCGTAAGGTTAGCTCCTGTGACAAAGGTTTGCCTACGAATATGCTCAAGCAATCACGCAAATCTGCCCTCGGCGGCAAGCCCGCTCTCACAAGGACCTTCTTCTTCTAAGGCCTGAAGAGTCCAATGCTCTTCAACTACCTCGTCGGAAGTCCTCCTACCCACAGTACTCCTTCGTCGATCTTCCCCTCGCTTCTCCGGAAATCGGGTTTCGCGGTATCGCGAACCTTGTTACATAATCGCATGCAAAACAAAACCCCGAACCCCGAACTCCGATCGGTCAAAGGTCAACACCTTCACTCGTCGGGGATTTTCCTATCGGGATATCGCTACTTGCGATGTCAACGGCTTGGAGTTCCAATCTCCGAACCCCGATGCGCCGATTGTCGGATGTGATGCCACCTGTCCTCCACTACATCTCGTGGTCCCACGCGCCCACGTCATCGTCGGGATTTCACGGATCGCGGATCCACGATACAATTTTCCCTTGCTGTTGGAAACCCCGAATCTCCGACTCCTCGGGATTCTTCGCCATGTGTCCCTGCTCCGATTCGACGACTCCCGTTGATTTGGGAAATCGTGACTCGCGATTTCAACAAGTTAGAAATTCTTACCTCGCCAAACGCCGAACGCCGAACTCCGATGGCGTTGGTCCTCCCTGCGCCTATGGGTTAACTTCCCCGCAACTTCTCCACGATTGAACGATCCACGGGACTTCGCAACTCCCCACTGCGAACCATGTCCGTTGATTCCTCGCCTTGGCGAATTTCTTCGCTTCAAAGCCTTTCCTGTTCGAATCTCTCCTGGGTCTATTCCCACTACCCTGCAAAAGGAACTATCCCTCCTGAGCTTTATAAATTCTGACTTCCCCAGGGATTTTGCACATGCTATGTGCTCAACCTCCAACAACTCTCAAAGTGTTGAAGTAAACCAGAACTATGTGCACTTGCAACCACAATAGTCACTGCCTTCCTCTTCTCAGACTAACTGCTGAGACTTCTCCTTCGACCTGCATTTCCTCTGCATGGATCGAAATAACCCAATTCAACTCTGGGCGAGCGAGAATAAGAGTTTAACCGTCTGGCCTCATCAACGCACTCTATGGGGATGAATTCGACTGCACTCTATGCAGGAATCTCTTGGCTCAGATAGAGAAACAATTGAAACTCATTCTCTTCTATCACACAGATGGAGAATACGACGTCCCCTGGCAGTCTTCCAACACAAGCAACCTATTGCTGAGTGTTCTGGGTATTCAGTAACCTAGTGAGAGCTCCCTCAGTGGAGGCTTCCTTTAGATGATAGAACTCGATGAGTCCTTTCTCATGGGCTATCTACGCACTCTCTCCACACCCTCCTGGCAGAGTACTTCTGCCACAGAACACCCAACAGTTATGATTTCACTGTGCACTTACGCACTTCGCTCGATGCCCTCTAGACAGAGCTCTTACAGAACTCCTTCAGAGATTCTATCCACAAAAGTGTCCCAGCCACACTGCCTTGACTATTGAGGTGTTCAGTAACCCCAAAAGTCCTCCTTCTATAAGAGTTGTTGACTTCAGTGCTTGTGCTCTCAGCATGTCTTTGTCTGACTCCTCCGAGTTCAGAAGTGCCTCCTCTGTGCACCAGTATTCAGAGTCTCAACACTCTGTCAGGCCCTCATGGCATGAAACCTCAAAGACCTCTCAAACCTGAAATCCAACACATTCCCTGCAATGGCATAATTACAATACACAAATGCAACATATAATGAACACATACACAGACATGCATATAATGACAGAAAATGCAGGAAAAACTGCTCTGTATTAATAATGGCAAATGCCTGTATATTTTACAAGGTGTTCCTCAAGCTCTCTGTCGACTCTCTCATACACCATTCTACTCTTTTTCCTGACTCCCTCAAAATGAGATATCAAAATCTCTTTTACACTGAGGGCTCGATCAAGTGCTTCCCTCCAGGATTTACCTACCTTAATAAATTACAATCAATGGTTGTCTAGTCTTCTATCCAGAACTAGACCACAACCGATCTATAATAAATGCCTATCTTATCTACAGCCTGCGCAAAGGAATGGCTTTTCTGGCTCACCAGCCTAAGACATTAAATTACATTCATTACAAATTTCAACGAGGCTGCACCTCTTATTTGAATGCATGTGTGCTCACGTGGCTGGCTGGTTGGCTGCATGGAGAGATGCTCCTGCATCATACTCCACAGCTGCAAAAATTCATGAGCTCCTGCTCATGAGCTTCCCCTATAGCTGCTTGGAATCCTCCAGGGTCCCAAACAAATCCTTGGAGTTGTTTATCTGCTCCATTTTTCTACTGTTGTTGCTGCTTCCACTGCGCTGCTGCTCTCCTTCTGCCCAGCGTCTCTTCGCTGGTAGTCTGTGCTGACCTCAACATTAGCCTTCTGATGTCCTCTATCTCTCGGTCCAGCTGCTCCTTTGGCTGACCCTGCTTTTGCAGTCTCCTCAGCTGCAAAAGATTTTGGCCATTGGGGAGATCACCATGATCTCCCATGCCATATTTTTCATCTTCATCTGTGGTCTTCAATTGCCACTCTACTGCAGTCTTCAGCTTTGCAGTTTATTCCTGACTGTCCTGCTGCTCAGTCATCCTCTTTTCTGACAGCTCAAATTCTACCAGTTTTATTGCCGGTTCTGGATTGTTCAACCAATCCTCCAGCATCTCTAGCTCCATTTCCCATGGAGTAATAAATCTTCCTGCCTTCTCCTCGGCACCTTCCGCTGCTAGCTTCAGTGCTACGGCTTCTTTCTCTTCTTCTGCAACTTCCCATGTTGCAGTCTTTTCAGCTTCACGGCTAAAAATGCTGAGCCATTCCTCAGAATTCCCACTCTTTCCTTCTGCTTCTGCAACCTCCCCTGTTGCCTTGGTTTCAGCTTCAGTGCTGAAAATGCTGAGCCATTCCTTAGAATGCTCATCTTCCTCTTTTGCTCCCACTTGAGCTTTTGTTATCAGCTTCCATGCTACAGCTCCTTCAACTTGCTGGCTGAAATTATTGAGTTGTTCCTCAAAACACTCATTCTCCTTTTCATCTATTTGGGCAGTCCCAAATGCCTGATCCAACTCTTCTTCTCCCTTGCTTGTGACTGTTTGATGGAAATCAGTCATCATCAACTGTGACCGTTCCCCTGCTGTTGGTGTATGTACAACAGAATTATCTGTCTCCTCCTGGGCAGATGGTAGGAATAACTCGATTCCCCCAACCATCAGACTACCATCATGATTCTCCACCTCTTATGTCAGCCGCATCTGTTGATCTACTTGCGAGCTTATCTGCTCCATCAGCTCTTCTGGCTGTCCCAAATTTCTCTGCCCATCCCTGCCCACCTAGAAAGATGGGATGTTTATGCTATTGCTTCCCAAGAAGACCATGAGATCAACCGATCCCATCTTCATCAACAACTCCTGCTGAATTGAACTCTCCCTTGAGTCCATGAGGCCTTCAGACAGTCTCGATTTTTCATCTCTGCCCACCTGGCAGTTCAGAATGCTTCTGCTACCCTCCTGGCAGTCTTCAATGCTTTCATTGCCCTCCTGGCAGGTTGACACGCTTCCACTGCTTCCCTAGAAGTCTTCGAGACCTCTCAATGACCTCTTATCATTACCCCATCGACAATTTGAAATTTCTTGGTTGTCCTCACGACAGTCTTTGAGATCCTCAACTGATCCCTGTGTGTTTCCCTCCTGGCAAATTGGAATTTCTTCTTTTATGCCCAACCGGCAGTACTTGAAATCATCAGTTGATTCCAATTTATCCCAATCATCATCATCATCGAGACCTTTCCCAGTCTTTGGCCAACAGTAACAAACCATTTCTTCTTCTGTGGCCCTAAGGTCCTCAGCATACCTCAACCATCTTCTCAACAGCCTCTGCTACCTTTTGACCATCAGTTCCCTGACTGGCCATTTAACCTTTGGCATCTTCATGGGCCATTTATTAACCCATCTCGACTGTTTATCCTGCCGCATACTCATCTCGAGCTCCTCCATCTCCCGCTCTATGTCAGCGAGCTCTTTATCCATCTCTGCTGCGTTCATCAACTTTGGGCTCTTCTTTTCAGCAGGTTTATGCCCTTCAGTAGCCATGCTGCTGGTTCTATCTGTCTTGCTAACAGATCTGATACCGTCACTCCTGCAATCCTGAGTTTCCAGCTTCACTTTATCATAATCTCCTAATGACTGTACCCACGACTGCTATCCACCTGCACGTTGTCGTCACAGAGTCTTCAGTAACTCTATCTTCCTTCTGCTGCCATCTCACTTCACTTGAAATGTACAGATGAAGTTCTGTCTCTGATACCACTTGACGCAAAGTCGTGTGTATCAGAGTGCTTTCCTTTTCTCCTTCACTTCTCTCGCCTGAAGTATACAGACAAGATTTCTGAGCTCTGATACCACTCTGACGCAAAGCTTCCCTCGGCGGCAAGCCCACTCTCACTAGGACCTTCTTCTTCTAAGGCCTGAAGAGTCCAATGCTCTTCAACTCCCTCGTCGGAAGTCCTCCTACCCACAGTACTCCTTCGTCGATCTTCCCCTCGCTTCTCGAGAAATCGGGTTTCACGGTATCGCGAACCTTGTTACACAATCGCATGCAAAACAAAACCCCGAACCCCGAACTCCGATCGGTCAAAGGTCAACGCCTTCACTCGTTGGGGATTTTCTTATCGGGATATCGCTACTCGTGATGTCAATGGCTTGGAGTTCCAATCTCTGAACCCCGATGCACCGATTGTCGGATGTGATGCCACCTGTCCTCCACTACATCTCGTGGTCCCACGCTCCCACGTCACCATCGGGATTTCGTGGATCGCGGATCCACGATACAAGTTTACCTTGCTATTGGAAACCCCAAATCTTCGACTCCTCGGGATTCTTCGCCACGTGTCCCTGCTCCGTATCGATGACTCCCGTTGATTCGGGAAATCGCGACTCACGATTTCAACAAGTTCGAAATTCTTACCTCGCCAAACGTCGAACGTCGAACGCCGAACTCTGATGGCGTTGGTCCTCCCTGTGCCTATGGGTTAAATTCCCCTCATCTTATCCATGATCGGACGATCCACGGGACTTCGCAACTCCCCACTGCGAACCCTGTCCGTTGATTCCTCGCCTTGGAGAATTTCTTCTCTTCAAAGCCTTTCCTGTTCGAATCTCTCCTAGGTCTATTCCCACTACCTCGCGAAAGGAACTATCCCTCCTGAGATTTATAAATTTTGACTTCCCTAGGGATTTTGCACACGCTATGTTCTCGACCTCCAACAACTCTCAAAGTGTTGAAGTAAACCAGAACTATGTGCACTTGCAACCATAGTAGTCCCTTCCTTCCTCTTCTCAGACTAACTACTGAGACTTCTCCTTCGACCTGCACTTCCCCTGCACGGCTCGAAATAACCCAATTCAACTTTGGGCGAGCGAGAATAAGAGTTTAACCATCTGGCCTCATCAACGCACTCTATGTGGATGAATTCGACTGCACTCTATGCAGGAATCTCCTAGCTCAGATAGAGAAACAATTGAAACTCATTCTCTTCTATCACACAGATGGAGAATACGACGTCCCCTGGCAGTCTTCCAACTCAAGCAACCTATTGCTGAGTGTTCTGGGTATTCAGTAACCCAGTGAGAGCTCCCTCAGTGGAGGCTTCCTTAAGATGATAGAACTCGATGAGTCCTTTCTCGTGGGCTATCTTCACACTCTCTCCACGCCCTCCTGGCAGAGTACTTCTTCCACAGAACACCCAACAGTTATGCTTTCACTGTGCACTTACGCACTTCGCTCGATGCCCTCTAGACAGAGCTCTTACAGAACTCCTTCAGAGATTATGTCCACAACAGTGTCCCAGCCACATTGCCTTGACTATTGAGGTGTTCAGTAACCCCAAAAGTCCTCCTTCTATAAGAGTTGCTGACTTCAGTGCTTGTGCTCTCAGCACGTCTTTGTCTGACTCCTCCGAGTTCAGAAGTGCCTCCTCTGTGCACCGGTATTCAGAGTCTCAACACTCTGTCATGCCCTAATGGCATCCAACCTCAAAGACCTCTCAAACCTGAAATCCAACACATTCCCTGCAATGGAATAATTACAATACACAAATGCAGCATATAATGAACACATACACATACATGCATATAATGACAGAAAATGCAGGAAAAACTGCTCTGTATTAATAATGGCAAATGCCTATATATTTTACAAGGTGTTCCTCGAGCTCTCTCTCGGCTCTCTCATACACCATTCTACTCTTTTTCCCGACTCCCTCAAAATGAGATATCAAAATCTCTTTTACACTGAGGGCTCGATCGAGCGCTTCCCTCCAGGATTTACCTACCTTAATAAATTACAATCAATGGTTGTTTAGTCTGCTATCTAGAACTAGACCACAGCCGATCTATAATAAATGCCTATCTTATATACAGCCTGCGCAAAGGCATGGCTTTTCTGGCTCACCAGCCTAAGACATTAAATTACATTCATTACAAATTTCAACGAGGCTGCACCTCGTATTTGAATGCATGCATGCTCACGTGGCTGGCTGGCTAGCTGCATGGAGAGATGCTCCTGCATCAAGCAACGTTGGCATGATTTTCTGATGATAATCAAACAGTTTATCACCTGCGAAGGTCGGTATGGGTTTTTTTTCTTACACCACCTTCATTTTCTTATGGTTTTCATGGGCTATGAGCTTAATATGCCTTATTACCTGCATAGAATCCTGTTTAAAATGTCTAAGAGATACAAAAGGAACCAGGCTGATAGCAGCCTTTTTCACTTCGGGCTGGTTAAAATTATTGTTGTTTATCATTTGGGGTTACACGAAGACTGTTGGAACGATTTCCTGGCTCGCAATGATTTTGAGGATTCAAACCCTCCACAGGTTGACAAACCTGTGGTGAGTGAAGATAAGACTGTACCCCCGGTACCCTACAGTATGTTGTTACCTAAACCCTTACCCGACTCACCTATAGACCTACCCCACTCTATGACCAAGGATGTCCAGACTGTTAAGCCCATGGGAAAGAAACCTAAAGCCAAACCTACTGCAAATTCCAAAGGCAAAAAGAATGCCCGTTTAATCTCTCGAATGGCAAGAAACAAGACGAAACCTCCTGTCAACCCTGACCCTATCATTTTGAGTGGAGATTCTGAATCGGAAGTGGAACGTTACCTGGCAAGTGAATATCCCTATTCCGAAGGTCTGTGTGTCGAACCCTCATTTGACTTCATGTCGAATCTACCACCTTGCTTGCAAAATGACCCTAACTACCCAGGCATTAAGCTGCCTTGTCAAAACCCCGGTACTTCATCAAAACCCTCTCCTGCTTTGCCTAAGTCTATAGCACCACCCTGTGATAAGTGAGGCTCATGGTGAGAGAGGTATTATCTTGATGTGCCAATGCTACAGTCCATAATTCATTCTTTGGAGGATCAAGTTGCATGGCTTACCAGTCGAAAGGCCAAATTGCAAGCCACTGATAAGAAACAGAGGAAAATAGGTTCTATTTTGTTTAAGAATGTGGAGTCAACTACAGCGGTCATGAATTCAAAATTGGCATAATTTGAGCTGCCTCACTGGTATGTTCTATCACTTTTTTATATAACGAATTCAAATTCTTTCTAATAGCTATGTTTACAACGTGAATTTTGTCTATCACATGATATGCATTAAGTACATAGTTATGTTTTGATTAATGAAATTCGTTTTCCCAGTTTAGTTTCGATTGGATTCTTTCGTCGATTTGATTGGATCTTAGTATGGATTTGATTGGTTTCATTTAGCTTAATTTGGGATGTTCTGTTGCTAATTGAAGTCGCTGTATCTATTATAGACACAAGTTGTTTCATATTTCAATTTTGAACACAATCAAGTTTTGATTCGAATTGGTTATAATACGTTACGGTTGGCAACAATTGTGATATGGTTAACTGTTATAGGAATACAATCCGGATTATTCTCAATATGATCCTGGTAAAATACATCCAAAACAATTCGTAACGGTTATGTAAAAAACCCAGCTGGTTGATTCGCGTTGGTTTAATCGACCCTGCTATCAGTTGAATTCGTATTTACGATAGATATTTTGTTTCAAGTGGATTTGTGAAACGAGATTGATTCATGATTTGTTTCTATATTAAACCATGTCACGACTTGTTTGGAATTAACCATTTCGTTCAAATCCAATAGAGTTTATTTGCACATTTTTTATCACTTATGTTAATTCTATAGTGATTGTGGTCAAAGTCGAATCAATCTGGTTATGATTTTGTATGAATTGGTTCACGTATCTGTCTGATTAATCCACCTGTGGTGCAAACTGTTTGAGCCATAACAGTTATGATAATTGTAAAACAATCCTATTTTGATCTAATCGTATCTCCTGTTTTGGAAAAACACAACGTTGCATATGATTTGCTTGATTGCACTACTTTCGAATTAGATGTGAAATGATTTGTAAAACTGATCTTGCATGATTTGATTGGTTTCCATTTAGCTTTAATTTGGATGTTCTCATAATTGAAGTCACGATCTATTATAGACACAAGTTGTTTCCCATACTTCAATTTCAAACACAATCACATTTCGGTTCAATTGCTATAATGCTATTGTTACCAATTGTGATATGGTTAACTATTACAGGAATACAATCTCGATTATTCTCAATATGATCCTCGTAAAATACATCCAAAACAATTCGTAATGGTTATGTAAAAAACCCAGCTAGTTGATTCGTGTTGGTTTGATCGACCCTGCTATTAGTTGAATTCGTATTTATGATAGATTTTTTGTTTCAAGTGGATTTGTGAAACGAGATTGAATTCATGATTTGTTTCTATATTAAACCATGTCACGACTTGTTTGGAATTAACCATTCGTTCAAATCCAATAGAGTTTATTTGCACATTTTTTATCACTTATGTTAATTCTATAGTGATTGTGGTCAAAGCTCTAATCAATCTTGCTATGATTTTGTATGAATTGGTTCACGAATATGTCTGAATTAATCCACCTGTGGTGCAAACTGCTTGAGCCATAATAGTTATAATAATTGTAAAACAATCCCATTTTGATCTAATCACATTCCGCTTTTGGAAAAACACAACGCTAGTATAAGGATTTGTTTGATTGCACTACTTTCAAATTAGATGTGAAACGATTTGTAAAACTATTTGGTTTCGATTCTCTCTACCCGACTATGATGGCAATCTAAACAGAGCATACTTGTCTCTATTTGCTATTGATTTTGATCTTATTTTGATTTTAATTAGATGGAAATGCCTTGTTATCGCTTTTGACCCTATTTTATGGTAAAGGAAAACAAAGTGTTCCTACCCCTGTTTCGATTGAACCACTTTTGATTATGTTTCTAGACTCTATGATAAAATCATATGAGTCATTAGTGATCCATTTTTAATGTTTATTGAAAAGAAAATTGGATTGAATTATTTTAAAGAGATTTGATTTGATCTTTATTTGATCTTGTATGTTATTTAGACTAGCTACGTAATCCCGATGATTCTCAGAAGCTAAGTCCTGTAGATTAGATTTTGTTGTTTTGTTAATGAAATATCTTCCTAACTTGTTATTTTGGTCTATTGCGGATGAATTCGAAATTGCAATGGATTTGATGAGCAGTTATGGGATATTTGAAATATTTCACTTGCATTTTAGTTTCCTAGTTTAGTTGATTTTGGGAATATCTTCCCGCATTATGTAAAAACAATTTGATATTATCCACTGTGGAGTAATTTTACCTCGTGGAGAGACTTATAAATACCTATCATTTTTGTAATAATGATCATCCCCATTAGTGGGAGAACAAGGATAAGGAATTTTAATAAGACCGAAGGCACTTGTGTTTTGTCATAGCTTTAGCTCTTCATTATATCAATATTTTGTTTCACGTTGTGTATATCAATTTGTATCTAGTTAATGACTACTTTTCCTATCTTAAATCATGTGCAAATGATATAATTTTAATCAGAGTAATCCATAATCGGTTCTTCCAAGTGTATAAAGGACATAACAATTGTTTAATCTACTAGAATGATGTATGACCTTCTTCATAAGTTGAATTATCAACATAAGTTTTGCATAACAGTTTCTTGTTGCAGAGGATTTATAATCATATAGTTGTTATGATTTTTATATGTCTTATTTGTCCCTGTGAAACCAACCCAAAGAGCAACAACCTATCATTTACTTAGAAGCTTATGGACTAACCTATATGAAGCTTCCTTCCTCCCACCAAACAAGTCATCACAATAGGAAGACTTGGAGCCGCTTCTAGGTCGGGCTTTTCCATTTGTTTGATTAGATATATAAGCAAATATATTAGATCATTTAATTTCTCAGAGTTTTTTATTCATAAAATCATAAAACAAACATCATCGCCTTAGGGCGAAGCAAATGAGTTTTTCAGGTTTTATTCAAATATGTCAATTGTAGATATTGTATATTTTGTGAATAAGTTGTGTGCAATAAGTAGTTAGACAACCAATTATTAGAGTTACCGAATTAGTAGTTTGTATATATAATAGTTAGAGTAGTTTATATTTCTAGTTTTAGTTTAATGCATTTAGTAGTTTGTTTTAGTTGGATTAGTGTGGTATTAGTTTGTTTTTATTGTTAGTTAGTCATTTCTTGTATTTAGTTTTAGTTAGTTAGTTTTATTAGTTTTAGTTGCTAGTTAGTTAGATTAGTTTTCTTTTATTTCCTTAGGACCTTAGATCTACTAACGGAGCCAAGAAACCCGCTGGTAATCATTCCAAACCACTTGGGTTATTAGACAACCCGAACCGGTTCCACTCTCCCAATTGATCTGACAAACAATTTCACCAACACGGTCCACCGAGTCCAAACTATCACACTTTAATAGCCATGTGGCAAGAAATGTCTAAAGTAAAAATATGGCTATGCATAAATAGAAGGACCAATCCTAACATCTATAGAGAGAACAATGTTCTTCTTCTAAAAAACTTAACCTACAAGGTTGAAAACTCAACAATTGAGGAAAGAAAGAAAAGGTTTATGCTTAGAATTGTGAAAGGCATAGTAAGGGCCATAAGTGTGGTGAGAAGAAATTATTCTACAGATTATGAAGAGGAAGAAGAAGAAGAACAAGAACCATCTCAAGATGAAACGTTGAAGCAATTTCTCACACCGAAGAGTTGACTCCCACGACATCGCAATGCATTGGCTGGAATTAGCACTCCTCAAACCCTCAAGATCGAAGGATACATCAAAAAAGAAAAAAGGTAATATTCCTAATTGATTATGGAAGCACTCATAAATTCATTCACTATAAATTAGCCGAAGATCTCAATTGTTTCAGTAACCGGCGCAAGAGTTTTAAGTAATGATTGTAGATGAGGAACTATCAATTGCTTCGAGAAAATTAAATAAGATCAATCTTACCATGGGAGAATATGTAATGTATAGTCTAATGATTGCTACACCATGGGTGGTAGATGTTGTACTAGGAACTAATGGTTACAATCATTAGGAATGTTGGTTTTAATTTTCAAGAACTTTCATGAAATTCTCTATCGGAAGGAAAAAGAAATTGAGTTAAGAGGTATCACGTGGTTCCGCAAGGTGATGTTTTAAATCTGAATGACAACATTATTGGAAAAAGGGCATCACATGCTATTTCACAACTATGCCTACTAGATGTTCAAACATCTAAGCCATCTATTCCTCAAGATATCCAAAGGATCATTGATAAGCATTCCAAAGTATTTGAAGATATTCCCAAAGGTATTCCACCCACTTAAATCATGATCATGAAATTAACCTAATTCTTGGGAGTGTTCTCCCAACATCAAGCCATAAAGATACCCTTACACCCATAAGAGTGAATTTGAGCACATGGTTGAAGAAATTGTTAGCACTCTGTAAATATGTCTAGAGGTTGAAGAAGAAGGAAACCACAAAGGTAACTTTATCCAACTAATTTTAAAGCTGGGATCTAGCTCCTTACCTTCGCAGAGGACTCTCTATATGATTTAGCTTTTGTTTTTTATTTTAGATTTTAGGCTAGGTAAATAAATAAGTAGGCTTTGTTGTCGAAGTGTTTTTAAATTAGTTGAGACAGTCTTCCTTGGCCACATCCATTGGGATATGGGGTCCGCGTGGATGTAAAACATGAGATACAAACCAGAAACATAGAGGAATACTTCCACATGGCGAGATAATATACTCAATCGGGTTCTAATAGCTTAAATGATGGAATCAAGAAAAGATGAGAAAGATAAATTCAACTAAGAAGCACTTAAGAATTTCTTAATTGAAAACACCGAAGATAAACATTAAAATCTTTAAAGTCGGAAATGGGGTATCCAAGATAAATCCCCGCGAACATAATGCTACTCTTTAAAGATTAATTTAAGAAAACAATATGATCACAAAGCCAGAATAACATTCAACTTAGGAGAATAAACATCACCAGTGCATACACGCAAGAATCCTGTGAATTGTCCTTTTTGTTATTGGTAGATCTCTTCAAAAATATTACTGTATGATAGCGTCAGGGTGTGATTATCAACAACCCTCAATACTTCGTAAGGTGAAGTATTTATAATTCAAATTACAACGTTCCTGTCAAAAATGATAAGGACATGCTAGTTCTATTTTTAGCCTAATCCACTTAACTAATCAAACTCATTGGATTACTCTGGTGCAATTGCATCACGGGAAATTGGGTAGACCGCTGATGAAGCCTCTGCAGACGAATTCTTCATCCAAGCAGATGTAGGACTGGACTCGACAACTCATATAAGCACCGAAAGCGTGACTTTAGAGTTCCTCCCATCCGAGATGACTAGGCATAGGACCTTGAGCAGCTCCATACACTTCAACTACTCGTGATACTCTGGCTAATGTGGGCTTAGAGGAGAATATGTATCGAACTGTTGGATGTTGATGTCCAACTAAAGAGCATCCAAGAATTCTTTGCCAGTAATACTCCCTTGTATACCAGCAAACTTCGAACTGCCCTTAGACTTCCATACCCTTTGTAACTGAGTACATCATTATCATTAATAACCTTCAGCCATGGAGACCTTTCATATAGAGCCTTGATCTTGTCAAGAATTTGCACCTCAGGTCCACATCTAAACCTTTCTTCCAAATACATTAACTTTGGTCAAAACTCTGACCTCAAGGAGGACTCTGTCCTCGATCCTCATCTCTTCTAGCTCTTCTGTGGTTTTAGAATTGAGGAATTTGATGATATCATTTGCCCGAGTTGGTTCATCTTCCAATTTAATCTGATCTTCTCAATGGTTTGTTTTCTCCTTTGGACCAACTCATTCTCCTCAAACATAATTCTGATCATGGGCCATATATCATTTATGGACTTTGTGATGTTTGTTCATACATTCTCTTTGACCTCAAAAGTCTCTTGCCATTGTTTGCTTTTGGAGTTGTTGTGGTTCCTTCCTGAGCTGCTCAGTTACCTACTTTTCCTTAGAGAGGACTCAACCGAAAGAAGTTTTGAGTTCCTCGAGGTTCTCAACTTCCTTCTTTCCATGGATTTCAAGGTCGACCGGCCCCTTCTTGTGATGTCACCGAGTTGCGTGATGGATTGTGGTCACTTCACTGCTTTGCTTTCTCCTCCTCCGAGATAGAATGGCACTCCGCTGGAATGAATCGCATTGGCTTCCATCCTTCTCTTTAGTAATCTCCATATCAGCCTCCATCTCTTTGAGCTGGACGTTCTGCTCCATGAGCAAGATGAGCATTTCATCCCTTTCAATCTTCCTTCTTCATCTCCTTCACTGCGGGTCCTCGTGGGTGGGAGTTTTGCTGTTTCTTTAAAGCTTATTCCAAGATTTTCTTCTTTATCATTTCTTCTACCGCTTTGACGTTTGGAGGGTCATAGCCGATCTTGAGGACCATCTCTTCCAAAGTTTTGATTCTGTTGTATTTTGTGAAGGATGATATCTTCTACAGCTTGAGTTGTGTCTGAGCATTGTTCAATGATACCTGTAATTTTTCTGCAGAAGCTAAAGCATGTGCCAACATATGGAACACCATCTCCTCTGTCTATTTGTGCAGATCCATCTGATCGGTCGGATTCCTTCGTTTGGAATTTGAAGGTGGCTCTCTTGTAGTCTGTGGTTACCTTGGGGTCTGGTACCTGCTCTTGGAGGAAGGCCATGCGCATCCTTCCCTTCGTAATAATGCATAGTACCATGTCATAGGACAACCGGTTCTAAACCGGTACCGCTAGTAAGGTCCGATTTCTTTTCCGACGTACCAGATTTAAAATGTCAACTTCAGCCCGCTTTGCCCGGATGAGTGTCCAAAGGGGAGGAGGGATTTATTCGGTACTCACTGCGATGCCCTGATATAAGCTTGAGACAAAAGGTGGAATGATATATTTGACCACTATGGTAGGTGGGATTTATTTCTGTAGGACTGGAACTGTGGGTTGTCTTAAATTTTAGTATGTGTAACTGAACTCTTCAGCGATACCTCCATGACGGGCGGATGACTCTTTCGACCTTTTCCTGACCTAAGGAGTGGTCATGGTGGTATAGTGGTCTAGAACCGCTATTCCATCAACAAGGTGTCGCACCCACATAGTCCTGGTTAGGGAATTCGCTCAATCTCGGTTTGGACTCATGAACGTACTGGATGTTTTTGTTCTTCACCTGAATTTCTGAGATGATCCTGCATGGGTCATAGTGCTAGAGGAAACTTAAGAAAAACTTCATATCTCTCAGCATCCAGTCCGCTTTCTCCTATACAATGATCAAGAAGATGAAGGAACCAATATGCCCCTTGATTCGAACCTGCTGCTTTTTCTTCAATGATAATGAAAATGAATATCATCTGAGTTCATGATCTGCTTTATATATTCTAATGCAAAGATTCTACCAAATTATTATTTTGGCAGCTTTTAGGGTGCCAATTCGCACCCAAATATTCTGATCTCAGAGTGGTTTTGATAATAAACAAATCAGCTTCTACTGTGTTGTTCGAGAGATGCATAATTCTCTGGACTTCATCATTCGAGTTCGTCTCGGGCTGTCAACATGATTACCATAGGGTGGTAGAAAAGATTGATGAATGATTTGAAGTTGTATTCTGTGGAATTATGTTTCAACAAAGAGGTCCATGTTGCGACTGGCTGAGGCCTTCCATCTCAAGGCCCTCCATTTTCTCGCATGGAAAAACTAAACTTATCCACTTGATAGAAAACAAACATGTAGGGCCAAGTAAAGATGAATATATGAACATGCCTTCAGTGCCAAAATTCATGAACTGTTCGCGAATATTGTTGGCCAAGAAGGTGTTGTAGTTGAACTGCGTGGTCGGCTGTTCATTGTTTGAGAATATGGATAGAAAACCCAGAATAGGCTCATCTACCCACTGGTTAGAATAGTACCCTAACCAAGTACAAAGGGAGGAAATGACTTGGTTTCCAGGAGAACATGGATGACGGGTAAGGGGGATTTGTGGAAAGGAAATGAGCGGAGGTGGGAAGAAAAAAGCTCAAATATTTGATCTCTCTGGGGAAATGTCATCTTATGATATAACTCTGTAAGGATCTATAGGTTGAAAGGAGACGTCGACTTGGCACGGGATTTGCATCATTTGGTTTATGTCTTCAGGAGTGATGAGGAGCAGGGTGTCCTCTGATGAGGATACGATGCCTCTTTGTTTGGGAATATAGTGAGCTTGGCATTTAAGTGCAAACCGAAATGATGGATTTGGGGAGAGGGTACAAAGGGTAAATTGGACTCCCAGAGTCCACCTTCATCAGCCTCGGTCCAGAAAACTCTTTGGAGACATGATTGGAGGTCTGAAAAATCAAAATCACTCTTGGTATCATCCATCAATCTTTCTTTGTCGACCAATGGGATTTTTTCCAGGGTCGACAGGAGGTGGAGAAAAGGATTCTCCTCCTTCCGCTTTGTCTTGTCTTTGGTGCCATCTCTACAACAGCATTCTACAAATAACATGAAGTTAGTGGGGTCGACCGAATGTGGGATGAAGGTGACGGGATGTAATGGAGGGGAAGGCTATGAGTTTTTCTGGTGCAACGAGTGAACAGCGAAAATGGGGGAGAAGGGTAATTTTATTTAAACCGAAGTTGGTGCGGGAGACAAGTCAGCAAGATAACGGGTATGTTATCCAAAGTATCAAATGGACAACGGGCCACTTGGGGTGATGGCAGACGGCCAAAACATATGGAGGGGTGACGTGGCCGCTAGGGATTGGAGGTGAAAGTCGCAAAAAGGGGTTGTTCATGAGTTAAGAGGATTAGGTACTGACAACAGGGACAGACAACAGTTATGTGACGAGACACACTCAGGAGCAAGTGGAACAAGTGGAGATGACGTCCATGAGTGACGGGACTGTCAGATAGCATATGGTGATGGGACTTTGGGACTAATAGATTTATTCCACATAATACAAGGGACCCTCCAAAGGTAGATTACCATTCCAGACCCCCCCAACTGATCTACCTTTAAATGAAGGGGGGGGGTCTGGAATCCAATTAGGGTCATTGATCTACGCACCCATTTCCAGGCCACAGATCTTAGCACACCTTTTTATCATTCATTCCAACCCCCTCCGCTTAAAAGCAGAATGGGCGGTGGGGTCCGAAATCAAATATGAATCGTGGATTTATGCGCTTGTTCTTGGACCGTCCAAATATGGGCAAATCTTATCACCGATTCTGGACCCCCCCGGTTAAAAGCAGAACAATCAAGGGGGTCTGGAATTCTCTGTGCGCCGTAGATATGAGTGTCGTGATATAGACCATCAAAATGTGCAGGGAGCATAAACTGGGGCGCGGAGAAACACACGCACTAGGAAAACTTAGGATAAAAGTATTATTATGGGTTTTTTCCCAAACTTTGAAATGACACCACCAAGGGACTTCGATCAAGAAACCTTTTAAGCATTTGAGACATGATGCAACATTTTTCATCAAGATGGCTTTATTGGATTGAAACAATGAAGCAACTAACCTACATGCTAGCCTATCTTCCTATGAAAATTAACCCAGATTAAACTGTTGGGTTAAGAAATTACTCTACCCTAGGGCTATCTGACCAGGATTAGACAGTCTGGCTAGATTTATTCACTAATCTAACCCAGACACTTTGGCTAAGATTAAATTGTTTAGCCAAATCTTTCACTACCCTATCAACATCAAATTCAAAAGAACTTGGCCATGCTTGAAAGGTATGGCCAAGTTACTATTATTGCATGGGGCTTTTATTTCAATTCTTTTATGCCCTCTTTTTCTTTTTATTTTCTTTTTCTTTTCTTTTTCAAATTATTTGCAGAATGAAAAATCATTTGTCAACAAAAATACTAGAGACAGATAATATCCCAGTCACTAGTAGATTCCCATAATTTATGGGGGGATAACAGCGGCTCCACCTAGGGATGGTACTTTCTCTGTGAAGTGCCAAGAATCCTGGTTTCTGTAGTCCTGAAATTTTTTGCCTAGTAGCCTTTGTTGGTTTTATTCTTAAAACTTGGAAAAACAATGGTCAGCATCTTAGGGCCTTCTCTTCGGGCTTCAACCAATTGACTGATGTTCTTCACTCAAAAAATGAAAGTAAAAATGAAAATTAAAATGGTATGTACAATGGAGAGTGAGCACTCAAATCTTCTACTGAGGTGGGACGTAATGTTTCAGCATTCTATCATTCACAGGTGCTCCTGGCAGATCTGACCCATTGACGTTGTTTAGCAAAAAAGCATTGTTTCCCCTGAAATCTTGGATCATGTATGGCCCGGTCCACAGATTATCAAATTTTCCATGTTTTCCCTTGTCCTCATTCCTGGCATCCCATCTCAATACCAAATCTCCTAGCTTGAAATCATTTTCCTTGGTTCGTTTTTCAAAGATCTTCTTGATATTTTCTTGGACGACCTGAGTTTTGTTGAAAATGTCTTCCCTAGTCTGCTGCAAATGGATCATCTGGTTGACCCTTCTCTGTGAGTCATTTGGCTCAGCTTGTACCTCTTGAAGCAACTTCATGACAGGGACTCCTAAAGAAGTGGGGAAAACTGCCTATGTACCATAGACCAGTTGGTACGGTGACATACCAATTGACCTTTTGGTGGTCAGCCTGTCAGCACATAAAGAAAACACCAACTTATTGTGCCATGATTTCTTTTTTTTCTGCAATGTTTTCTTGATGATATTTACCAAAGTTTTGTTTGAAGATTCTGCCAACCCATTCCCCTGAGGGTAGTAGGATGTGGAATGCCCCAAACCAATGTGATACTGGTTGCAGAAATCTATGAGTTTCTTCGACCGAAAGGCAACTGCATTGTCAGTTATAATTATTCTAGGACAACCAAAATGAGACAAAATATTATTTTCAAGAAATTTGATAATACCAGAGTTAGTGGCTTGCCTACTTGGTACTACCTTGATCCATTTGGTAAAATAATCGGTGGCAGTAAGAATCCATCTGTGTTGGCCTGAAGAAGGTGGGTGTATTTCTCCAATGAAGTCGAGCCCCCATTGCTGGAAAGGGGCCTCAACTGAGATTGGTTTCAGAGGTAGAGGAAGGAGCTTCCTTTTGCTTTCAAATAGTTGACACTGGTGACATGTTGTTACCTTCTGATGCACATCGGCGAACAGGGTGGGCCAATAAAATCCATCTCTAAGTATTTTGTTGGCTGTAACCTTCCAGTTCAAATGGCCACCACATTCTCCTGCATGAAACTCTTGCAACACTTTATCAGCTTCATCTTTCAGTAAACAATTTAACAGAATGCTTGCAGGGTCTTTCCAATACAAATTTCCTTCTAGAATACAAAATTTCAAAGCTTTCAACTTCAAAAATATAGCTTTAGTCTTAGTCAAACCAGGGGGAGCTTGTAGATTTTGTAAAACGAATATAAGGTCTGCATACCATGGAGAGTTGAGAAATACCTCTCTCATGTTTGGAGTCACCATCTGTCCTTGTTCATCTGCCACATCTAGAAAATTAATGTCAAGAGCATGGAAATTAGATTCAATCATTAATTTAGCAAGACCTTGACCTTTGATTAGTTTCGTGGGCTTAATTTCTATATCATATTCTAAAATGACAGCAATCCATTTTCCCCTTCTTCTATCAGGGTTGTCCTGAGTCAAAATGTCTTTTACTACAATGTTTGGAACATATGCTATGGTGTGTGAATGAAGAATGTAGACCCTAAAGTCCTTTATGGATTTTACCAAAGCAAAATCTTGCTTCTCCATGATCTTGTAATTCAGAGCAACATCTCTTAATGCTTTGCTAAAGAAATCTATGGGTTGTTCATACCCTTTGTTGTTCTTTTGCAGTAACACCATTGCTATGGTATGTTTAGATGTGAAAGAAAAGAGATATAAATCTTTAGTAAAATCGGGACTGATCAAAACTGGGGCTTCTGTGAGTGCTTGTTTTACTTGTTCGAATAATTGTCTAGACTCAGAGTCCCATTTAATTTTTACCTCTTTTTTAAGCATGTTTGTAATGTTTCTGAGGAGTTCAGCCAGATTAGGAATGAATCTTCATAGAAAGTTAATTCTTCCGATAAACGACTGTAGTTCTTTGAGGTTTCTTGGGTGTTCTAATTTTTGTATGGCCTCGATTCTACTGGGGTCTATTTTGATTCCATATTTGGAGATGATGTGTCCCAGCAGTTTGTCTTCTTCTAACCCAAAAAGACTCTTCTTAGGATTTAAAGAAATCCCAAACCTTCTACATTTATTGAAAACTCGTCTGAGGTGCTGCAGGTGTTCATCATCGGATTGGGAAAACATAGTCACATTTTCTAAATAAACGACGATAAACTTACCCGATTCTTCCACGAAGGCGATATCCATTGCCCTCTGGAATGTGTCTCTTGCGTTCATCATACCAAAAGGCATCTTCACATACATGAAAGTGCCCCAGGGTGTGGTGAAAGCGGTTTTGGGGCTAGGCCCGATTTTTGGTTATGAAGTGGGTTTTATACCTATGATTTGGTTCTTTTATTATTAACTATGCCTATTTTTGGTTGATTCCCTCCATTTTGGGGGGATATTGGGCATTTTTGGAGGCCAAATTCTTGGAGGAAGATGGAGCTGAGCAACCAATTTCAAGGCTATATAAACCAGGCCTGTTTGAGGCCATTAGAGAGAAGTCAGAGCAGAGTTATGCTGGAGAAAATCCAAGCCAAATTCATTTTGATGCAAAGAATATTTTGAGGAGGAGACGCTGTCGGACCATTTCTGGGAGCTCCGGACGTCCGTTTTGCGTGCCATTTTCTTTGTAGGGTTCTAGAGATCTGGGAGAACATGACCAGATCAGTCTTGTAGCCATTTGGCATTGCAATGATTTAATTTTGATCATTTTAACAGAAATAAAGAAGCCTCCCCCACAGAGAAAAGGCCCAGAGACGTAGGCAAAGTTGTGCCGAACTCCGTTATCAATCTACGTGTTATGGTTTTGTTGTTTATTCTTTCATTTCAGATCTGCAAATGTGTATATGGCTGTTATAATTCCTCTTCTTTACTCATTCTTTCACTAAGTTTCTCAAATGGTTAATTAACACATGCAAAATTAAAACTCAACCATAGTCATT
>SNQJ01S0153819.1:4386-14738 GCA_010110895.2 Picea sitchensis
ACTATCAGGAGTTTTAGTAACTTGTACAGTAGAAACTGGTGAAGATGAGTTTGGGCTAGAAGAAGTACGAGGGGGATCATATTTTCCTTTCAAAGCATAGTATTTATTCCTAGTGTTTATGATCATAACATCCTCTGATTCTACAAAATCTAGAACAACAATGGTATTTTAAGGCCTTTTGCCAAAGATTTGATCTCTGACACTCTTCTTTACCTCACAAGTACTTTCCACATGGTGTTCCTCGCAAACGTTACACCAACTGTGAGGCATGATGGATTTAGGATGAAAGATGTTTTCATTAGGATTCCTAAAGGATGGTGAAGAAGAAGATGAGGCCCCAGGGGTAAGTGAAGGGGAATTTCCCTTTCACTCATACGATATCATTCGGTTATTCATATCTTGCACAAGCTCTAAGAGGGCATACATGTCTTTTTGTTTAATTGAGTCTCCCTTGGGGAGACCTTTTCTTTCAAGATGTTCTTCATACTCTAGACAAGTATGCAGAGTGAAACCAAGTTTGTCAATATATTTTTCTTCAAGCCTATGATGATAGAGGGAAGGTAGAGAATTATAGTAATGTATAAAAGTGGCTTGGTTTTAAGGGTGAATAAGTTTGGGAATTTGGTTATATAACTTGGTGAAATGTAAGTTGAAAGACTTTATAGTCTCACTGTATTTGTACGCAATGCTATTATATTCCCGTAATTTTTCGGTTGGGATCTTAGACTACCCATAAGTAGATTTGAACCAATAAACTAACTCCTCCCAAGTAGAAATAATATTGGGAGGAAGATCAAAGAAATATGCCGCTACGTTTCCTTCAAGGGACTTAACAAATAAGTGCATACAAGTGTCATTTTCATTGGCTCCTATGTTGTGACAGGCATTAGAAAATTCCACCAAGTGTTCATTCATAGTGACTGTGTTATTTTCTAAAAACCTAGGGAGATGATATTTGAATTTTGGAAGTGGATGAGTAGCAGGTGCTAGGTTCAGAGGAGAGGATACATGCCACAAAGTAGTAGTATCATCTTCTTGGAATTGAAAGAGTCCATACTTCTTTATGACCTTAGTGGGATTGGTAGTAGATTGGACAAGGAATTGAAGGCTATACAAGCTACCAATCACTGATGAGGATGGATATTGATATGACGAAGCACCTCTAGTGCCACCAGAACCACCCACAAATTCCATCTTGTGAACAATAGGTAAGGGAGAGAAAGACAAACTAGATGAATTAGACAAAGTTCTCCTTAGAGTACCTTATTGGGTTGACAAAACAATGTTTCTTCTTCCTATTTCAGTAATAGGGTTGATATCATGTGATAAAACTATTATTATCCTAGAGATGCAAGGGTTTAAGGACATGAAAGGAAGATAATTTTTTTTTAGGAAAAATAAAGCTATTGATGATTCCTAGGTTGTATTTTCTCGGCTTCCCAGCGTTTTCAAACACTTATGTCTTGTTCAATCACATCCCACGAGCGTTCAAGCTCAACCCATGTATTAACGGTTTCTAAGATGGTATTGAATAAGGTTAAATCATTTTTTTTTTGATCTTTAAGACTGAGCTCAATTTTGGGATGCCTTGTAACAGGTACTATCATGAATGAAAGAAAACAATCAAAGAATGCAAAGAAAAAATATAAAATTTTCAATGATAATCATGCATACAATCCACCAAAGAGATATGGAAGATCTCCCTAGTATGGTTGCCAAATAATGTTGAGGCAAAGATATGAATTATCTTACTCAAGAATTTTCAAATATTTCCTGGATAAGACAAGATAATCAGGAATATCACCCTATGTTTTATAGTCTCAAAATATTTTCCCAATCCACAAGTATTGATTACAAGTGTTTATGTTGATTTTTTTATGAAAAGAATGTTGCAAAATAACATACAATTTTATATAATTTTATGAAAATATACAGATTATAGAAAATAAATGTGGAGATCAAAAGAAAAAGTAACCAAGTCACAGATACACACAAATGAGATAGAATAGAAATCTACTTTATTTCATTCCAAGAAATCAAAAGTATCTTTCTCTTTACAAAAATCCCTGTGAGGGCATGGACCAAGTCTAATTTAGAGATCCACGATGAAAACCATACAAAAGGACTCTGACAAGAAGTAAGAACTGAACTTTATAATCTGGATCAACTTGCCACAGACTATTGCCAATTTGACTCTTCACAATATTCTTTATCAACTATGAAACTTAATCCATAAACAAACAAGTATACAGAGACTATCAAAGATAGATCAACACCTTTAAAACAAGAATTTGAATGATTTGGTTCAGTTCTGAACCTTACGGTCTACAATAGGACCCTACTATCAAAAAGAGAATTAGACTCTGAATGAACTCAAGAATGAATGAAAACTGAAACTATCTCATGAAAACAAAAGAGCAAACCTTAGTATTGATTTCTCCTTCTATTCTCCCCTTGTTCTTCCTTCTCATTTGGATTTTATGCATTCCAAATAAGTTGAAGTAGTTCAACTAATTTCTTTAGTTAAGTTAATTAAAATTAACTAATTTAGTTTAGGGGAAGTAATAATAATAGTTAAGGGTCTTTATTTAATAATAACTAAGTAGGTGGGGCCCCTTGTGTCTCCCTTCTATATTCTTTAAAAAAATAAACACAATTGGATAATCATTTAAACACATGCCACCTTGTAGCTCCCGTAAATACTTTCAAAATTTGAATATTAAATATCAGAAATATTTCAAATCATATCCAAAACATGTAAATAACCACATTATCCAAAAAAATAACTTGTTGTCCAAAACTTTCTGTAGACCATTGTCTTCAACAACTCAATCATAAACACATAAATTAAAATCCATATTTGCCACTTTGAGAGACAATATTTCTTCTATCATTGTTGTCCCCTTTGGACTTCCCAGAAGCAGCCTTTGGTTTATTCGAACCTTGAGGCTTAATCTCACTAATAACATGGGAAATTTTTTCCTTCAGATGCATACAAGAGGACATTGATTTTGATGAGTCATTTGAAGGAGATGAAGGTGCTATAGTGGGAAAACCCCTCTACGGACTACACCAGGTTTCTAAAGTGCAGGTAGAGATAACTGTCTAAAGTCTCCTACTTTTAACAACTATCCCATCATTACCCCACAATCATACATAAAAGCAAAGTATAGGGATCTGGTAGGCATACCTTAAACTCCGCATCCAGTGTCAACCCCTTTGCACTTAGTTGTTTCTCAACTGTAGATCTCCTCCCAAGGCCAACCTGCATTCACCAAAAGAAAAAAAATGAAACTACAAGCATGCATTATATATAAGGATTAGTGGGTTAGACATCATAACAAAAAATGTAAACAAATCATAAATATTTAAGACATCATTTGGTAGGACGAAAAAAGTATTTCTTTATATTAATCTCACAAAAGTCATTTACAATATGAGACCGACAACTGCTCCTCGAAATCAGTCCTGGGCTCCTCTTTACCATGCACCAATTGCTTCCACATCTTCTTCTCCTCTTCAGTTCTCTCTAGAGAAATGACAAGGGTTTTCAATTGAGGAAAAAGGAATTTTGGCTCAAACTCACAATGTGATTGCAATATATTGGGGAAAAGGGGGAATACTGAAATGGGTAGAGTTTCTATGCTCTCATGCTTCCTCCTGGAATGGGACCCCAACACCTTATTTTATAGGCAAAAATAGATAGTAACGGTTGGGGTGACTAGCTATGGGCGGTCAAATGGTTAGGCAATGGCCCGAAAAGCCATATCCCTTTGCAATTTTTTATTTTTCGCACTTTTTCTGAGTGTATGCGGGTTGTAGTGGTGCAGCAAGTGTGTGTACATGGGAAGTAGTGGCTCAGGGTGCGTACACCTTCAAAAAAATGGTTTTTTAGAAGAGTTGTTTAGTGATGGCTTGGCAAAGATAGCAAGTAAGATGGCTTAATGCTAGGTATGCATGTTTGGTGCAATTTAGGGTTATAACAGATGCCCCCTAATGTGTGAGGTTAGAAGAGAATCTAATGGCTGAAATACATTACAAATATTCATGAACGTACGAAGCGAGTGAGACCAGAGACTAGAGTTTAGGAGGTGCCATCTGAAAAATAAAAAATTGTCTCATCGAGGCGGGCATACCCATGCTCGAGATAAAATAAAATCATGGTTGCCAATCAAATACACTGCAGATCCATGTCATATAACTATATAAAGTGTAGACGCAAGTAATACACATCGGATATACATATCAAAATCAAAAGATATACATTTATAGTATCCATCGTTAAGAAGCCAATGACGCCTGATGGTTGGAGATGAGGTCTTTAGAGCTCGAGCAACAACTTCAAAATCTTCAAAACTTAGGTAGGAGTGTAATATCAGTGTACGAATTCACTACCCAGAGGTCTTCGATGGCTCGTCGGGAACAGACAAGAGGATCTCAGTGATCAAGGTAGATGACTTCAGTGATTTTGAGCAAGGACTTGATTGGAATTTTGGGGTGGCCAGGCATGAGGACAAGAGACAAACTGCAGAAGGGCCGACTCAAGTTTAGTAAAACTTCCTTTGGACAAAACCATGAAAAATGATGTGACCCAGGTAACATGGCATTGACATAAGTTCATGATGTAGGAGGCAATGAAAACTCTCCATATGTTTGGAAGGATAACCAAATGGAGTAGAACACAACTCTATGTAGCAAGAACAACTTCCTAAGGTCATATTGAATCCTAGAGCTTGACGAACAAAAGGAATGATGTGCTTTTTCCAAGGGTGACTCATTGTGATATCAACAAAAAGAAAATACTTTTCCTTTCCTCTTTTTGTGGTATATTTGATTTTTTTGTCTTTTTCAATAATTTTGGAAAGCTTGAAAAAGAATAAAAGAATTCTACGTTACAAAGGAGGAATGAGTGTCACAGGCATACTAGTTCCAAGTGCAAGGAACACATTGATGCTCAGATCAAGGAGACATATGCAGGAAAGGGACACTCGGGAAAAATCCTCCATGGGTCAAGGTGTCAAGACACAGAGGCAAAGTGCTACAAGGCTTGTGTATAAGGCATGCTTCAGATGGTTCAGTTGAGAGAAACATGGAGCCGACATTAGGCCAAAGAAGCATGAATGCAAATGTGATTAATAAGACACAATGATAACGTCCTTCTATGTAATTTTAACGATCCCAGAGAAGGTAAGCTCGACAATTTTTCATTTTTAGAGAGTCTGAAAAAGTGTAGAAGGAGACTCCACTGGGGTACCTTTTTTGAAGGTAATATAGTCGGTTCAAAAAAGGGGTAAACTAGCATCGAAAAAATGTCTATTCAAAATCAATTTAACGAGTGTGACAAAGACAATATCACTCGATAATATTTTCATATTTAAGGAGTCTGAAAATAGCTTAACTATGGACTTCGTAAGGGATGTTCTTCTGGAACGGTTTAATGAGTGTGAAGAAACAAGATCACTCGAAAATCTTTTCACTTTTAGGGAGTCTGAAAAGAGCTTAACTATGGACTCCATGGGGCTTCCTTTTTCGTAAATTTAGTCCCTCAGGCCCGAAAAAGGGTTAAATCTATACATGAGAATACTCTTCTAGAGAACTGAGGTCCCTAGAGTATACCTTTGTTTGTACATTTGACCATCCGGACTGAAAAAGGGGTAAACTACCGCCGAAAAGACGTGCCTTTGAATTTTAGTTTGGCGAGTGTGAAGGAAAACAAGATCGCTCGACAATATTTTCATGTTTAGAGGGTCTGAAAAGGGATTAAAAGAAGCCCATTGTTTTGGGAGTCCTTAGGGTGAAACCAAGAGTGATAACATATTAGACATGTGAAGGGTCAAACTCGTAATCAAGATAGGACTAAAATGACTCCCGAGCCTAAATTCATTAGCGACGACATGGACACCAAAATGCAACCAGGATCTACCTAGGGAATCCATGTGAAGGTAGGATATACCACTAAATTACGACACTTCTAGAGTAGGAGTGAGGGTTCTGTGTTGCAATTCGGTGGGATTGATCCTATGGAAAAGAGAAAAATACAACGAGGTGCAACAAGTGGAGGTGGAATCCTATCTTAAATGCAAAAAGTTGGAAAAACAATTTTCACCAAAGGACCTTAAAAATGCCCCAACTCTCAAAACAGTTCACTGAACCAAAAGTAAAAAGCATCGTAACATCCCAAAAGAAACTCAAGAACCACACTAAACGATTTCTAGGCTAGAAAAAATAACAAAATGGGTCCAAAAAGTTGACAAAAAGGGGCCAAAAAGTCTATAAATAGAAGCTGGCAGCTCATTATCATCATTATAAATTGAGAATTGACAAAAAATTCAAAAAAACCCCTTTGCCAAAAGAGTTAATTCCAGGAGCTTCAGTGGACGAAACGAACTTTCGCTTGAATCAAGTAAGTACATACTAGCCCCTCCTGCATTTCCATTCTTCTATTTTGTATTTCCTTTTGTTTTTTGGGGGAACACTGACCTTTAAAAAGGTCGGGCCTATGTGTACGTGGGTTGTCTTGCGAAAACCCGTGTATGCCTATGTGCAGAAAACTATCTGAACGTGTGCATACACGACTGTGTCCAATACAACCCGTGTACACCCTCCAAGATGTGAAAAAAATGAAAAGCAAGAGTTAACTCCCCATGAACTTGTGATTTTGCAGGATGTATGTCCATTGGAGAGAGAGGGAGCATGAAGACATTAATTTTTTGGTCTCACAAGACCCTGCTACTATCGCTGTATTAGCACAATGTGGGTTGTTGAAATTCTTCCAGTGACTGTTTATGAGGGCACAACCCAGGTTGTTGAATGCTTTGATAGATTATTGGCATCCTAACGCTGAGACATTTATGCTTGAGGGGCAGTCATTGACTCCAACGACTGAATATATTTACTTCTTGACTGGTCTCTCGAGGAGAGGGGATCCAATCAACTTGCGTACCTTTCCCCCCGGGCTTCACAACATTGAGGAGTTGATTGGACTCCATTGAGAGGTTGGTACTGAGAAAGTGGGTTCTCAGGTTCCGATAAACAAGATCAACAATCTATCGCTGAAAGTGATAGTGTTACTCATTGGGTGGATCACTAGATCCGCAGATTTACATCGAGCCTCCCGGACGCACATGCATTGTGCGGTGTAGTGCTTAAATGCACATATTTTCGACTGGAGTACAACCATGATAGATTGCATGAAGAGACAAATAACAAAGTGTCAGATACGAGAGAACAAAAATTTTGGATTCGGGACTATTCTGTGTTCCTTTTTCTTCGAGAGGGTACCCAGTCTTAGTCTGTGAGAGTTGATATGAGGGCACGTGGCCTCTCTCCCATCATTATGTAGATGGACGGTGTTGATGTCGCGATAGGGGGGAGGGAGGATCATAGAGGCCTTCGATGATAATTTTTTTGATTGGTGGGCACGAAAGATTCTAGTAATATAGGACTACCCCTATGCTGGGATCAACTTTTCTAGAGATCCTGACATGCCTGTACCTCCCGGAGCGGAGCGAGGAGAGATGGGTACGTTTTTTTTCAGAGTTATTTAATTTTATTTATTTTTATATATATCATTGTTTTTGTATACCAGATTATCTAACACTTATGTATCTTTTATGTACATATGTGGGACCAGTGCGTCCAACAAACTTCTCGAGGACTAGGCGGCGTCCTCGACCATAGGTAGGACCAGCCGCAGCCACCAGACTAGCAACAACAGCAGGGGGGCCTCTAGCCGGAGAGGCTGAGAGAGTATTGAGACTGGTGGAGCGGAACCTCATCGTGCTCACTCACGCAGTCCCTATGGCAGAGATCAAGGATCTGCCACCATCGATGCAACCTCATGTAGTTGGGGTACCACAGACCTGGGTCCAACTCTTCTAGCATTTGGAAAACGTCATTGTTCATTATGGCAGGGCTAACAGGCCCCACCCTTAGTTATGCTAGACTACTCACGTGCCGAGGGCACCTTTTGTATATTTTTTAGGGAATAAGCGTCGTGACTCTTACTGGACATATTTTTGAGGCGCTTGCGCCCACCTATGTACTCTGATATTTTCGATATATATATGCATATTTACATCTTTTTATGTCTTATGGATTACATTTATTTACAAATGTATTTACATGTGCGTGTGTGTGATTTTTCTTACATGTGTGCAATATGCCAATATAATACATGATTAGCTAGAGTATCTGTGATTTGATTCAATCTCCTAGGAACATGGATATACGTAATGGAATCAAAGATTTGTTCTAAGAGACGTACCCTAAGGAACCATTGATGTAGAGTAGGATCGTAAATGTGGTAAACCCAATTTAACTAGTACACAACCAGCTGAGTGTCTAATTAGACTCGGAGGTGAGAGATACCATGTGACAAAGCATCACGAAGCATATATAAGACTGTGTTGTATTCAACGACATTATTTGTGGCGTCACCTAAAAAAATACCTCTTGAAGATAGCAATTGGCCCTGAGGTGTGAAAATCACCCAAGCTGTGGAAGAAAGCCTCCGAGTGTGTCGACTAGCGTCGTCCACAAACCCAACAAACACCTCTGATTCACTTGACATATGCCACAATAAAAAATATGACATCAAAAAAACAACACGTCCATAAAACCAAAAAGACAAAAACTAAAAGAAAAAAAATGTATAAGAACTATACATATGTACAAGAAGTCACCCAAGGCGACCCACCTATAAGTAATACTTCTTGAGGTAGAGCCCATTTCTAGGCTCGGCCAAAGAATTTCCCTCAAAGTATACTAGACGATAAGATTCCTTCTTTAGAACCTCCTTCATGATGAAAGGTATGAACCACATGGATTTGGACTTGCCTGCCCCTAGGGGATCCTTTTCTTGGTCATAGACTAGGACAAGGTCGCCTTCAGAGAAAATCCAAGGAAGAACAGATCGATCATACTGACACTTGACTTTTTTTTTGTGATCCTCATTAGCCAAGGACGCATCCCGACGTTGCTCATCGAGATGCTCAAGATATAATAAATGTTCTTCAAGCGGTGAAGTGTGTGGCAATAACTGTACTGCCAACTTTAGATATGGGATCTGGCACTCTATAGGAGAGATTGCTTCCAACCCGTAAATGAGTTGAAAAGGTGAGAAACTAGTTGCAGTCTTAATAGACGTTCGGTAGGCCCATAATGTCGAGTACAACATCAAATCCCAATTTGACTTGGCTGAATTGATCATTCGATGTATAATAGTCTTAATGGACTTATTCACAGCTTCCACCTGACCATTTTCTTATGGGTAGTAGGGTGACGAATGTTCTTTCCTCAACCCAAGTTTTGACATTAACTCAGACATCATTTTGTTTTGAAAGTGACTATCATGGTCAGTGACAATCTCTCTCAGGATGTCGAACCTTGCTATTATCTGGTTAAAAAAAAAGAGAGTTGTTGTCTCACCATCATCTTTAAATGTTGGCATAGCCTCGACCCACTTCGTGAAGTAGTCTAATGCTACGATGATATAACAGTGCCCCCTTGTTGAAGGGGGGTTTCATGTAGCATAATCAATCCACCACTTGGTGAAGGGACGAACTGTGATGATGGGAAACATGGGAGTGTGGTGTGACCTCATCTTCCAAGAGAAGATCTGACACGGGTGGCACTTCTTGACCGATTCAACACAATCTTTGATTAATTTCAGCCAAAATTAACCGGCTCGTAGAATATTTTGGGTTGTTGCCAACCCAGACATATGATCACCACATGCTCCAATGTGGAAATCGTTAAGCAAGATTTCCATTTCTTCATGAGTGAGACACCAATGAAGGATGCAATCTACACCTTGACGATACAAAGTGTCCTCGAGTATGAGATAGTTCTTGGCTTGATGGCGTATACGATGATGCTCATCATAAGAAGTAGAGGTGGGGCACTTCAAAGTCTGGAGATAGAATAGTATATCTTCGTACCAGGGGTCCAAAGACGTGATCAAAAACATGTCTCCTTTGATAGGTTTTTCCTCAGGTATAACATCACCTGATTCGACCGAAAGTTACGAGATGAGTTTCGGGAAGACCAACCACTTTTTGGATTTCTCCAAAAAAAAATCCAAGTCGAATTCCTGGAGGACAACTATCCATATACTAATCTTTTCGCTGATTACACGTCATGTCAACATGTATTAAAATAGATTCACAATGGAAATGTTGGTGGTCTTGCGAAACAATATGTAATGTCAGAATGTTAAGGTCCTAACCCGCACATAGGTAGATTAATGTATTCGGATGTAATAAAGGTCAATATTAATAAGACCTTTCAATAAAATAGAATAAGGCGGATGTAAGAAGACCTAATAGAAGCTTCCGCTTCTAGAAGGATCT
>SNQJ01S0153819.1:14788-25925 GCA_010110895.2 Picea sitchensis
TACATATGTGGGACCAGTGCGTCCAACAAACTTCTCGAGGACTAGGCGGCGTCCTCGACCATAGGTAGGACCAGCCGCAGCCACCAGACTAGCAACAACAGCAGGGGGGCCTCTAGCCGGAGAGGCTGAGAGAGTATTGAGACGGGTGGATCGGAACCTCATCGTGCTCACTCACGCAGTCCCTATGGCAGAGATCAAGGATCTTCCACCATCGATGCAACCTCATGTAGTTGGGGTACCACAGACCTGGGTCCAACTCTTCTAGCATTTGGAAAACGTCATTGTTCATTATGGCAGGGCTAACAGGCCCCACCCTTAGTTAGGCTAGACTACTCACGTGCCGAGGGCACCTTTTGTATATTTTTGAGGGAATAAGCGTCGTGACTCTTACTGGACATATTTTTGAGGCGCTTGCCCCCACCTATGTACTCTGATATTTTCGATATATATATGCATATTTACATCTTTTTATGTCTTATGGATTACATTTATTTACAAATGTATTTACATGTGCGTGTGTGTGCTTTTTCTTACATGTGTGCAATATGCCAATATAATACATGATTAGCTAGAGTATCTGTGATTTGATTCAATCTCCTAGGAACATGGATATACGTAATGGAATCAAAGATTCGTTCTAAGAGACGTACCCTAAGGAACCATTGATGTAGAGTAGGATCGTAAACGTGGTAAACCCAATTTAAATAGTACACAACCAGCTGAGTGTCTAAGTAGACTCGGAGGTGAGAGATACCATGTGACAAAGCATCACGAAGCATATATAAGACTGTGTTGTATTCAGCGACATTATTTGTGGTGTCATCTAAAAAAATACCTCTTGAAGATAGCAATTGGCCCTGAGGTGTGAAAATCACCCAAGCTGTGGAAGAAAGCCTCCGAGTGTGTCGACTAGCGTCGTCCACAAACCCAACAAACACCTCTGATTCACTTTACATATGCCACAGTAAAAAATATGACATCAAAAAAACAACACGTCCATAAAACCAAAAAGACAAAAACTAAAAGAAAAAAAATGTATAAGAACTATACATATGTACAAGAAGTCACCCAAGGCGACCCACCTATAAGTAATACTTTTTGAGGTAGAGCCCATTTCTAGGCTCGGCCAAAGAATTTCCCTCAAAGTATACTAGACGATAAGCTTCCTTCTTTAGAACCTCCTTCATGATGAAAGGTATGAACCACATGGATTTGAACTTGCCTGCCCCTAGGGGATCCTTTTCTTGGTCATAGACTAGGACAAGGTCGCCTTCAGAGAAAATCCAAGGAAGAACAGATCGATCATACTGACACTTGACTTTTTGTTTGTGAGCCTCGTTAGCCAAGGACGCATCCCGACGTTGCTCATCGAGATGCTCAAGATATAATAAATGTTCTTCAAGCGGTGAAGTGTGTGGCAATAACTGTACTGCCAACTTTAGAGATGGGATCTGGCACTCTATAGGAGAGATTTCTTCCAACCTGTAAATGAGTTGAAAAGGTGAGAAACTGGTTGCAGTCTTAATAGACGTTCGGTAGGCCCATAATGCCGAGTACAACATCAAATCCCAATTTGACTTGGCTGAATTGATCATTCGATGTATAATAGTCTTAATGGACTTATTCACAGCTTCCACCTGACCATTTTCTTATGGGTAGTAGGGTGACGAATGTTCTTACCTCAACCCAAGTTTTGACGTTAACTCAGACATCATTTTGTTTTGAAAGTGACTATCATGGTCAGTGACAATCTCTCTCGGGACGTCGAACCTTGCTATTATCTGGTTAAAAAAAAAGAGAGTTGTTGTCTCACCATCATCTTTAAATGTTGGCATAGCCTCGACCCACTTCATGAAGTAGTCTAATGCTACGATGATATAACAGTGCCCCCTTGTTGAAGGGGGGTTTCATGTAGCATAATCAATCCCCCACTTGGTGAAGGGACCAACTGTGATGATGGGAAACATGGGAGTGTGGTGTGACCTCATCTTCCAAGAGAAGATCTGACACGGGTGGCACTTCTTGACCGATTCAACACAATCTTTGATTAATTTCAGCCAAAATTAACCGACTCGTAGAATATTTTGGGTTGTTGCCAACCCAGACATATGATCACCACATGCTCCAATGTAGAAATCATTAAGCACGATTTCCATTTCTTCATGAGTGAGACACCAATGAAGGATGCAATCTACACCTTGACGATACAAAGTGTCCTCGAGTATGAGATAGTTCTTGGCTTGATGGCGTATACGACGATGCTCATCACAATAAGTAGAGGTGGGGCACTTCAAATTCTGGAGATAGAATAGTATATCTTCGTACCAGGGGTCCAAAGACGCGATCAAAAACATGTCTCCTTTGATAGGTTTTTCCTCAGGTATAACATCACCTGATTCGACCGAAAGTTACGAGATGTGTTTTGGGAAGACCAACCACTTTTTGGATTTTGCCGAAAAAAAATCCAAGTCGAATTCCTGGAGGACAACTATCCATATACTAATCTTTTCGCTGATTACACGTCATGTCAACATGTATTAAAATAGATTCACAATGGAAATGTTGGTGGTCTTGCGAAATAATATGTAATGTCAGAACCGTTGGACAACATGAACTGCTGCCAATGCAAGTTTTTCAACATGGGAATAATTGAGTTCTAGTCCAACTAGGCCTTGACTCAGGTAATAAATCACGTATTCTGAGAGAAAATCATCCTCCTGAACCAAGACCATATCGATGGTCAACTCCGTAGTGACCAAGTACAATAAGAAATATTTATTATAATTGGGTGGCCGAAGCAGAGGAGCAGATGTGAGGGCATGTTTCAACACTTCTAAAGAGCATTGAGCGGCTTCATCCCAATGAAAAGGAACACCCTTCTTTAGTAAACACATGAAACCCTTTGTGATATCGACATAGTTTGCGATGAAACACCATAAAATGTTCTCTTTTCCCTATAAACTCTGAAGCTGAGGGATTGTGCACGGGGAGGCAACTGAACTATCACCTGAACCTTTAGAGGATCAACCATGATCCCTGTTGTCCAAACTATGAAGACTAGCAGACGACCTGACGTTATGAAAAAAATGCACTTGTTTAGATTCAAGCGAATCTGGTAGTAATGACATCATTCAAAGATAAGTTGGAGGTGTGTGGGACGATCATCTCTCTTACAATATCATGATGATAAATCATCGAGATAAGTCTCGACTATGTGTTTGAGATCGTGGAAAGAAAAAGACATGGCCCACCGAAAAGTAGCTCCAGCATTTTTCAAACCAAAAGGCATCTTCCGATAAGCGAATGTACCCCACGGACAAATGAAAGCGGTTTTGTGTTGGTCTTCGGGTTTGATCTGTATCTGATTGTATCCCGAAAAACCATCCATGAAATAAAAGGCCTTGAAACCTACGCATTCATCGACTATTTGGTCAATAAATGGCGTGGGGAAATTATCCTTTGGACAGGCTTTGTTCAAATCACGGAAGTCCATACATACACGAATCATACCCTATTTGTTGTTGACTGGCATGGGATTTGACACCCATTGAGTCAATTGGACGGGGTAGATGAAACCAACTTTAAGCAGTTTCTCCACTTCAGCCTTAATAGCTGCTGCTTTCTTAGGATTAACTAGACGAAGCTTCTACCGGACCGTCTTAGCATCAGGATATGTTGTGATTTCATGTTCAATGATTCTTGGATCTATGCCTAGCATTTCCTCGTAAGACCAAGAAAATATGTCGCGAAATTGTTTAAATAAATCCGTGTAGATTTGAATCTCCTCGGGGGAGAAGTCTGCTCCGATGAAGACATTCTCCACGATGCCAAGGGTTCTGGAGATATCAATAGGTATCGTTTTAGCGATGGTTTCCATATTTCCTTTAGCATAAACAATGTGCGTAGCCAAAGGATTGATCGGTCAATCCCTATCTCCGGTCATAGTCAGAGTGAATTCACCTGCTTCAATTCTTCTTAACTCTAGGAGAAAATAAGATATGTGATGGAGATCATCCCAGGGTCTGTCCAGACTAGTCATTACCTCCATAATCACCTCGTCTGAGGGAAAGACTAAGTCTAAAGAATCAATATCGACGAGGGAACCTTGAGCCCAAATAGACTCGAGAACTAGATCTAACTCCTATGCGAGAGTCATATCGGGGTCAACGAAAGCTTGTTGGACTATAGAGTACACAACTTCTGTCGCAGATAAAGGCATGGCCATGCCATGGTGCCCTGTCCCTTCCATCATGTTTGATGGGGAAGGAAGAGTCCACGGATCATTAAAGTAAGTCGTGTGAAACAACAAGATTTGAAATATTTCATCCCTAGGTTGGTCGGGGACAGTCGATATGTACTCGACATTATCGGTCGGAGGTGGGTAATCGAAAGTACCCTTCAAAGGTGGGCACAAACCAACCCCTATGTTGACAATGTCGAGCTGAGGGTTTTTAATCATCGGGACTGTGGATACCCCCGATGAAGTGTCAAAATGGGAGAAGGATAATTGATCAATGGACATGATCTGAACCTTGTGTGGAAACAACAAGACCCGAAAAACTATCGCGACCACTGCTTGCATAGCATAGGTTCAAATCCTTCCTAACAAGATATTGTAGTCGAGAGACGCATCGACCACTTCAACTTTGACGCACACGGTCTCCCCCCCTAACTGCACGGGGAAAGAGGGGATGATTCCATGTGGTTGGAATGAATGACCGTCAAAAGTGGTAATAAAATTAGGTGATGGAGACAAAACAGGTTGGCCAATGGCCTTCCAACATGCCAAATACATCACACATGTCAAGGCAACCTCATCAACCACCATGCAAAAAATTTTCTTAGTAAACATTTTGGTGGTGTAAGGCACTACTATCTGAAATACCACGTGGTAAGGGAGATGAGGTTTTAAGTCAATCGTATCAAGCATGATTGTTCCCGGATTACAAGTCTTAGCAGATCCTAAGGTAGCTAACAGAGCCTTTCTCTAGAAAGGGAAGCTCTGGAGGACTTCCAAAGCATATATTGCACAAGGGGTTTGAGACAAATCCTCCACCACAGAGTAGTTTTGGGCGGCCCTTGTGTTTGGATTGTGGGAAGCTTTCTTGAATGCACCTTTTGGGATGTGTGTTGTTGTTTCTCCCAACGTCTTCTCAATCTAGAGAGGAAGATATGGTTTTTTGGCTTCTTTACCCTTCTCAGAGGTGTTTGGCATTCCGTAGTCACGTGTCCTAGTTTCTATATCAACGCTACCTTTCATCATGTACACATTCGCGGATGAAGGATTACTCAAAGACAGAGGGGGTCCCTGACTGCCTCCTTCTATGCTTGAAGAGGCTTGAGTTAAAATTTTCCCATGTGGAAATGGGTTCGTTAACATGATAGGCTATTGTTGTGCAAATAACTTCCGGGCCTCCACAAGCCGAGGGCACTGGTGAGTCAGGTGGTCTTCCGTGCAAAGATTACATGGATTCTTCGACTTCTTATTTTCTATGTTTCCCCCGCCAACATTATTGGTAGGTTTATTATCCCCCTTACCCTTCTTTCACTTCTTCTTCTTTCCATTAGGTTGTTGGGTGGCCTTTGGGTTTGTTGATTTCACACTGTGTACATACGACGTTTCAGTAGGGGGAGAAACTGAACTAGTGGTATGGCTAGCCATTGTCTGTTGTATTGACATTTGTTGCAATTGATTCGACAGCTGATCAACAGGATTCATTTGCCCTGAACCAAAAATACCATTGACATGTGGTCCAGATCTCTGTCTGGTCTTGTCAAGTATCAACCGCAGTGCATCTGGAAAAACTTCGTAAAGTAAACCACACTGAGAGTAAATTAGCTCTAGCTGTTGAACTCTCATTACCGCTTCTTCTTCTAAAAATACCCCCGACGTTGCGACATCTTTAGATAAATGTTGTACCAAAGACTTAAGGAAACACTCAAGAAGGAATGCTGGTGGGACTGGTACTTTTATCAAACTCTTCTGGCGTCTCCATTCTCGGATGTGATCTGAGATATGGTCCGCCTTTTTCTGCTCAAAGTTGGCCAACAACTCGGTGCCGACATCATATCTCACAGGTAATTGAATATGGTTTAAGAAAGCCATTTCCAATTCGCCAAAGGTAGAGTATCTTGAGCGGTCGAGCTCAATTTACCATTTCGTAGCACTCCCGATGAGAGTGCGTTGAAACAAATGAAACTGGATGGAGTCGTCTCTCAAAGAGTTGGACGATCACCATAAATGGAAGGTAGTTACATGATCACCTGGATCTTCATTAGGATTAGCTTTGAACTTTGGAATGTCTAAAGGAAACTTGGTTGGCATGGAAGGCCAACATGGATTGTGACAGATGGGGTCGTTTAATAACCTTGTCAAGTCTGGCAAGTGCAAAGTTGCCAGAAACGGTAATTTGGGTTGTTAATTATAACCAAGGAAAAAGGAGCCTGGAGTTTGGTTGGCACCAGGTTGCCAGGAAAGGTTAGGTTGTTGGCCAGGGTTCTGGTAATAACCATGGTCGTGACCAACATACATATTTTTCACTTGTTGAGACTTCATCGGCTGACTCCAGTAATAGAACATAAAAGGTTGGGCGTGCGTTGCATTCCAAGGATTTTGGGAAGGGTTTCCCCCTGCCAATTTGGCGGGAATAGATCATGAGCCTTGCTCAAGGTTCCATTGGTTATGGATGGGGTTTCCCCTAGTCAACATCCCTAACGAGGGAACTGATCCCTGCCATAGATTCCCTGCCACAGATTCCAAAGTCCTTGTGAGGAAGGAAGTCCTAAGTTTTCCCCCCATGCAGGAATAGCACCCTGCATAGGATTTTTCTTTCCATAACCAGGATTTCCCCTGACCGAGACGACATCTGGTGAGAAAGCATTGTTACCAAACACTTCGAACAAAGAGAATGGTGTCGAACCTACTGACATGCCATAAGAAGGAAGTCCTTGACTACCTGCTCCAAGCGAACTTTAGTTTACATTCGTCCTGGCAGAGTGTTGGTGAGCACCGCTGAGTGAAGGGGGCGAAGGAGGTATATGACCCCCTCCATAAGGGAAAGAATTATAGGGATATGAAATTCCCCCCATGGATCCTTGCATAGGAGCAGTAGAGCTCCCTTCCCCCAAACCTAAAGTCTACAGAGTGTAGTAGGAAAGGATAGAGTTTGTATCGAAGCCAGGCATCCCGTATGAGAACGAAGGGTCTGTCGCACTCTGGTTGAAAGGAGCAATGATCACTGCCATAGATAGAATTAGACCATTTCCCGAGGTAGAGGTGGTCGAGACCATAGTGGTCGGGACCAGGAACAATTGGTTTGGAGGCGGAAAACCACTTGAAGTGACAGTCGTAGAGGGAGTATGAGTATTCCCTGAAGAAGTAGCAGCATTTGTCTCCATTGTTGCTTGTGACACTACTTGACGCTCGTAAGGGTGAACCTATACAATGATGGGCACTGAAAGATCAATGATCAGAGAGTTATATGGACCAAGAGATTTCGCTCCAAGGTAAAAAATGGTTGGTTCCTCTGGAATCAAATTTTCTCCTCTCGAATATGGGTTGGGCTCAGTTTCCTATGGCCTGGTCACCTCAAAAGACCCGTGTTGGTCTAGTCTTCACCTTAGCTGTGGCGGGGGTGGATCTAGATTAACCGGCAGCATGCCAAGAAGCCTTCGTGACCAGAGGAGCTCCCGATCCTCCACGGTGTGAGAATATCAATGACACAATAGGGCTTTCTATTAACGTTAAATACCAGCACACACTAGAAAAATCTCCTATGAGACAAGACAAGCAGTTCACTAGCTAGTTGGAAGAACAGTTACACTAGCCAACACTAGAGCAACTTACCGGTGCAAGTGAAACTAGAATACAGAAGAACCTCTAGGTATACTCTGCAAAGTGTGGCTCGATGTATGCCCTAGGTACCATGGTATACCCTCGTAGCCACCTGTGTAAGTCACTAATATAAAGGCAACTAGGTTGCCAGCGTGCGAAACGTCACCAAGCGGGTACAGTTGACAATCGGGTGGACCGCAATGAGCAGGGTATCAAGCCCGAAACCTATCAAGGGTATCGAAAGTAAGTGTTTCGGAAGACGACTGAGGACCTCGAATGGATTCGAGACCCACGAAGCTCTATGGAAAATGCAATCAACGGAATCCCAAAATAAGCCCTCTATATGCGTTCCCCACTACGCTTGGTCTGGCTTTGGAGGGGTTATCTCTGCTACCTTTCCGCACACAACCTCATGTTTAGCCCCTATGTTAGAGGGGGGTCCTAGATAAATTTCACAGTTACTGGACTTTCAAGCACTCCCTAGCACAAACTCTTATGTTTGTTTTTGTAGCCTTGAAGAGTTTCCTCTCCAATCCTAAATCAAGGCTCTAGCCTACACTAAATTGTTGGACCCTACAAACACAAGGTCTAATAAATTTTAATTAAGTGTTAATTTTAGTGGTTGTCTTAAGTCAAAAGGAATGGAAGTGAAACTAGTGATGTTCTTTAAGAAACAAAAGAGAAGAGCATAATATGAAACTAAAAACAAACTACTTCTTCTTCACAAATAAATATTTGCCAATTTAAGCTCTTTAACCAAACTTTTTCGTAACTACTTTTCTCAGATCTTTGAAAAGAAAAAAAACTTAAAACAATATTTTTCTCTACTATGAGATACTTAATGTCCTAAGCATTCGAATAAATAACTTAAGAAAAATTTCTTTTTCCTTGGTAAATAAAGCAACTAACCTGAACTACTTTTACCAAACAAAGTAATGATTTTTTTTTTTATTGTTTTATGCTTCAAAACAAGAAATTTGAAAATGAATTATTTTCTCTTCTTCTAAAGAAAAAAAGGGAAAAATTATGACAATTGAAGACCAAGAAATGACTTCTGGCCCATCCCAGATCACAGGGAGTCACTGGAAATACCAAGCAAGCATATCAGAATAGACTCACAACTTGTTCATGGGAAATCTGGAGGGATTGTAATGACGAAAAAGTGGTAGAATGACAGGGGATAAAGACATAAGTACTTCTCAAAATTTCATTAAATAATTTAATTGTGCAATCAATACCAAAAATATCAACTGCCACCTATTTCTGTGCCATATCTTTTGTCACTTTTATATAGAGCTTTTAATTTATTTTATAGAACATGGCGTGAAAAAATTAAATTGGGATCATGAGGGGGGTATAATGAGCAAAAAAGTGATAGTATGAGAGGGAATAATACAAATATTGTTCACAAAAAAAAAATCAAATCAAACAACAACCATAACTCTGTTCAGACCCCACAATCCAATAAGCATTCAATTTTAAAACCAAAACCATTAAACTGTCCCTTATTTATAGAAATCTTGTTGACTTCAAACAAAACAATTCATATGCCTGGAATACTTCAAATATAGAATCCCTTGCATCTATACAATATCCATAATAACAGTCACGATAACAACATTGTTATTTTATGATAACATAATAATTCGTTGAGACACAATCATTCATTTTCTAATGTTAAATCCCTTTCCTTTTAAAACCAAATAGAAATATGCATACCGATTCCAGCCATCCACATCCAATATTTAAAAATCAATAAGAATAGGCCCAGTATTAACCACCAACTGTCAACTTTCCAACATTGTTTGACACCATCCACTAGTCCTTAAAACTCATAATCGGGCCCCGATTCAATCATGCAAAAGCGTTTATTAACATAATCAACATAAGTCTTGATTCGAAAACACCATTCAACGAATAACATGCAACTCTGAGCTTGAGATTTGTGGAAAAACTTATTTTAAAAGAAATGCCCAATAAGAGACCGATCCAAATAGTGCCCGAGGAGAAACAGAACCAAGTCATGCCCGAGGACCAAGCACACATAGGTGTCTCTTTTAACCTTTGACGAGACCAATATCGTGTTAGGGTTTAACACATCAAAGGAATTAAGAACAAATAGCTTGACCACATGAGATAGTATTTGAGACATAAATAGTTCGTGCCCTTTAAAAAATTTATTGCAGAGAGGTAACAAGAGATGGCTCAATCAAGGCAGAGTCTTCGAAAATTAGATCACTCGTGCCTTTTTTTCTTTTTAAAACGTTATCATAGAGAAGCAACAACAGATAATCAAGGAATAGTATTCAAAGACAGAGATAGCTTTTTCTCTTTTTAAAATCACCATATACACATAACCTTTAACCCAAAATCTGGACAATGAGGGTTACCAAAACATAATAGTCAACCACTCCAAAAGAGATGAGAGGAATAAAATGCTTAAAATACTGTGAAGAGAATTCCCGAACACAACCTGTGAACAACTAAAACATAATGAACTTCCATTTAAAATTTTGGGTGATGCCCAAGACATGACTTTGCAATGTTTTCCAACCATAGTGATAGTGAAGGAAATGCCATGACAAAATACGGCTCGGGCTCGAACAAAACAAAGCAAGAACAATGCAACTCTTAACAATCTGCATCGCAACCTAGAGGAACGAAACATAACAACCACCGAGACGAAAAAGGAGTGACAACAACTTAACACCAAGATTGGTTGTAAAACCCAAGCACCAAAACTCAGATCTTTCTACACCATAATTATAATTTTCCACGGAGAACCAGAATAAAACCCCAAGCTGAACAAACATGTTTTAACCAATAAACCGATGCACAAGCTACACACAATAGGAAAATCCATTTATTTTCTTTAAAACGCCAACAGTCTAGAGTATTCAGAGAAGAAACCATAAGCACAATACTGATACACAGTCAAAAACTTAAGAAAAACACAAACCTCATGCAGTTTTAAGCCAAAAATTGATTCATAACACAGAGGAACCATCATGGATGGAATAGAAAGGAACCATACTTGGAAAAACTTGCTTGAGGGAGAAAGTTGGACTGTATTTTCATTTCATAACCAGAAATCGTGGAGCATCACCAACCACCAGAGAAAAAAACCAAAGGCAAGTATGGCTAGGGTGATAGGCTCGAGGATTGTTTGAGTGATGTGCAATAAATTCATGCCACTTCCTTCCCCATCCCCATTCAATTCAACATACAAGACAACCAATCCACCATAACATCAACCATTAATTCAAACAAATATATAATTGCTATATCCATTACATAGTGCGC
>SNQJ01S0153820.1:1507-16220 GCA_010110895.2 Picea sitchensis
AAGCCTAAAACCAAGAAAAAGAATAAAATTCTGGCTTAAAGCGCAGATCGAAAAGAATCAGAGCAAAGACACCCAATGGCAATCAAGAAAGAACAGACTCTTACGCTTGTCTAAAAACCATAAAACAAAATTTTATTTTTTATCTTTTCTATCAACTATCAACTAAGAAAAAACAGGCTAAGGGTAAGAGGCCCTAACCTACTGATTGTTCAACACTGGTCTCAAACACCTGAGAGGAACACTCCTCACCATAGAAGGGGATGACTGCCCCACCCTGATTGAAAAGCAGCCTGTCAAGCACGCCTCTGTCACTAAAACAACACGCGTTCGAACGCGTGCTGAGCTACAACAGAGCACGTGTACACGCGGGCTGACCTTGTACAGGCCACGTGTATGTATAAACTCTAAGGAAAAAAATAAACACAGGTAGCCCAGACCAGGAAGAGGCCTCTGGTATTGATAACCAGGGTCTCTTAGAGGCTTGGATGCTTCTTCTTAACAGAAAAGAAAAATAATTGCAAGAAATAACGAAATGCAACAAAGCAAATTAAAACAAGACTGTGAACCAACAAGACTCACACAGGATCTAGAAATCCCGCTGAGAATGTATAATTATGACAGGGAAGAGGAGGATTGCCTCTCGAGCTCTCTGACTTTTACACGCTACTGACACCTCTACAGCTAGCGTTCACATGCGGGTTGTAAGAGATCAGGGCACAGGTACACGTGTGCAGGCCTTCTGCAGGCCGCGTGTACCTCTGTGTGTCCTGAAACTTGTCGTCAAGCAACATTCAGGGAAAACTGGTATAAAGAACCAAGCTCCCTACTAGCTCAGGCCTTACAGAAAAAGACAGGAAAAGAAACAAAAAATCTAATCTCTTAAACTACCCAAAAACTCAACTAAATCTGGAAACCCTAAAGAGTATCTTCCCCAGTATGGTCGCCAATTCTGTTGTTGGGAACCCCAGTATGGTCGCCAATTCTGTTGTTGGGAAAAATACCCTACGGACTAGCAAACTAGGGTCAGACTTTCATGCAGATTTTTGACCATAAAAGAAATTACTTTTTATCCTACCACCCAAACTTAAACCCCTTTTTCACGATACATGCATGGAAAGGAACTACTAACCTTTTTACTGATGTTTGGTGTAGATCCTTCGTTGTGCTTTGCCCGCTTACTTGCGTTGCTCCTTCCAAAGTTAACCTACAATCAAGACAAAACACTACGCATGCATGCTACTTTTCTACTTGAGGGTTAGAAATTAAGCATAAATTACACAAATCATAGATAACTCATGCATTGGGACGGGAAAAGTATTCTTTTATTATTTTCAAAATGAATCAACTTACAATCAAAGTCGAGACTGGCCATCACTCCTTGATCCTGATCCTGGGCTCCTCCTCTTCTTTTGTCCTCCAACTGCTTTGCGTTAATTCTCCTTAGGCTTGAGGAAAGGCTAAAGAGTTGGGACAACTAGATTCGAAAAATGGGCAGACTTTCTTCGCTATAATTTTCCTCCTCCAAATGCTACCCCTACCCCTTCTTGTATAGGATAGAAGGAGCTAGGGTTTTGGATGAACTCTTGGCCATGCATGGCCGGGAGTTTCAGTTAACTGACCCATAGCTTTTTGTCTCGTCGGAAACTTTCCTATTTTTGTGTTTTGTTAGGTAAACGCGGGCTGTAGTAGGCCTGCCAGCATTCACACGCATGCAGTAGTGGGTTAGGGTGCGTGTACCTTGACCCAAGAGGATTTTCAAAGAGGTTTTTCAGCAGATGTTTTGGCAATGAAGGGATATGAGTTGGCCTGATGCCAGGTAAGCATGTGTGGTGCAATTTAGGGTTATAACACCCTTGTTTTGGATGCTCCCTTACATAATATGCCCCAGGATTATCAAACGAGGATTCCTCAGTTTGATAGCACTGGAAGTATGATTGCACAACAACATATTGACAAAATGAATTATTTCTTTGACCTGGAAGAAATAGATGAGGAAGATGTCAAAATGAGGTTGTTTGCCCAAACTTTAACTGGTGATGTTAGGAAATGGTTCAAATCTCTACCAGCTGCTATCCTTAATGACATTACTACCTTTCACCAATATTTTCTCAATATATGGGAAGTAAATAAAAATCAACTTCAAATATTATCTGAATATGAAAGTATTAAAAGAAACCAAGGGGAAAGTGTACATGATTATTGCACTCGATTTAACAATCTTTATAATGCAATTCCAAAAAACATTCAACCCCCTCAAGGATTATCTTTTATCAAATTCCCTAATGGTTTTGATGCTAATATGTCTTATCAATTGAGAGAGAGAAACCCTACAACTTTGTAAGAAATGCAAAAATGTGTTGTGAGTGTAGAGGCAAATTTGTTGGCTATGAGAGCTAGACAAAGAATGAAGAGGAGAGTAACAATCAAGGATGAACCATCTAATTCCATTGTTGATGCTAAAATATAATCCTTATTCATAAATATGGAAAGGATGATGGACAAACTAGATATCACTAATAGGATTCCACATAGAGAAAATCAACTTGGTTCCTAAATCAAAAATCCTAATTTCAGGAGAAATCAACCCCAAATCAGAAAAAGAGAACCTAGAGAACAAAGAGAACATAGAGGCCTAGATCAACAGATTAGACCTCATTTCCAAGAAAATTATGTTGATGAAGGGGAAGAAACAATTGAGGGACTTTATGATGTTCACATTAATCTTATGGGAATAAATGATAATGATTCTATTTTTCTTACCCAAGAAGAACAGGATATTTTCCTTCTTTCACAGACTAAAGTTAATGAGGAAGAATCAGAACAACAAGCTTTTGAAAATGAAATAATGGAAGTTCATATACAATATAACTTGAGAAGTAAGAATTCCAATGATAATCCAACCAATAAATATTCTAACTTTAAAAAGACAACAGATACACCTGCCAAGAAAGTTCCTAATAGTCCCCAAAACAAAAATTCAGAGGTCCCATCCAAAAGAACATCTGACTCTGTATCAAAAAAATCTCACATTGATGTTCCCTCCACCAGTCAGCCCAGAGATACTTTATAGAAGAATGTTGTTTAGAAATCAGATCTCCCTAATCAAAATAAAACTCCAACCTCATTCAGCCTGGAAAGTGAATTGAAAAAGCTCAAAATACCTATCCCTCTAATAGAGTTAATGAATAAGAATTCTTACAAATCACAAGTGATCAAAGCCCTAAACATAGAGCCAGGAATGGGTAAAGATACAGTAAACATTGTTTATGATCAACTAGAGTTATTATTTTGGCTTGAAGTGGATGGAAAACCTGAAAGTGGTGATGTGCCTCCTTTTTATGTTACTTTGAATATTCATGAAAAAACTTTGCACAATACCATGCTCGACTCTGGTGCTTCTCACAACCTTATGCCTAAGGTTGTTATGGAGAAATTAGGACTTGATATCACTAGACCTTACAAGGATTTATATTCTTTCGATTCAAGTAGAGTTAAATGCATAGGTATTATCAAATATTTGTGTGTTACTTTAGCTCAAATCCCATCCAAGAGCATGGTAATGGACATAGTTGTTGCAGACATACCTCTAAAGTATCGCATGTTATTGTCTCACTCATGGGGAGCCAAATTAAAGGGTACCCTACAATTAGACATGTATTATGCCACCATCCCATTATTTGTTCAACAGAGGAGATTATACAGGGAGACACTGATGAAATACATGGTCAGTAGTCAAGAGAAACCACACAATTACCCTTTATATTTTGTTCATTATGATCTTGAATCTTTTATTTTATACAATGATGGAGACATGGAGACACAAATTGCAAACTTCCAGGATGATGTTTATAAATTGGAGGAAAACAAAACAGCCCCTAAAGAAGAAAAAACAGTGATGATACAACCTGATGAACCAAAAGAACCTCTGTGGAGTTTAGAATTTGATGGTGTTGTCAGTAAGGAAGGATCAAGAGCTAGTGTGTGGATTTCAAATCCAAAAACAAGATATACAAAAAGCCATTCCTACAAGTTGAATTTTCAGTGTACCAATAATATAGCTAAATATGAAGCCTTAATGTTAGGTTTGCAATTGTTAAAAAGGATTGGTGCTAAGAGAATTTCAATAAGGGGTGATTCTGAAATCATAATAAAACAAATCAAAAGTGAATTCTCTTCTAAACACCCAAGACTAAGAGCATACAGAAATGTTTTATATTTCCTGCAATACTTTGTTGAATATGATTTGCAGGCTATTCCCAGATGTTATCACTGAAATTTTGTCCGCAAATGGTTACAAGAATTCAGCATCATCAAACAGTTATGAAGTCATCCATGGACTTGAATTAACACAAAATCATTCCCAAAGGGTCAAAAACTATACAAATAGTGAAAAAGTCGCACACCTGAGAAACAATGCATTTATGAGAGTGGTTGGCCTCCCACCCACTTCTGGTTCAACTTCCAAGTTGATTTGACACTCAAATCTGGATTGGATTCGACTGGGTGGCTGGTCAAAGACCTAGAAATGCCCTAATTAGCCTCTTTACACACTACAAACTAGTTGAACAATAACCCAAAGGAATGCTATAAAAAGGCCATGGATACACTTCATTTTTCAAGGAATTCAAAGAAAAGTTATGCTACCATTATTCTCTTGATGACTCTTCTATCCTTTCCAAGAGTATACTTGCATCATTGCATTGGGCAATCCATCTCACCCCTTGAGTGGATTAGCAAATAATTCTTTCACCAGTTTCATTTTCTTTTTCAAAGTTGTAAGAAGAGCTTATTTGTGGGGGTCCAAGAGCCCTCCCTTGGAGAAAGAAGGGACTCATAGTCCCCTTGCTTCTCGGTGTTTTATTTCACTAATATCAGCCTTATCATTGGTGACATGGGTCTCATTGTTTCTTTTTTCCTTATGTCCCTATGTTTATAAATTTAGTTGTTGTTTTATTTCTTAGTTTATTTCTTAGTTGTTGTTTAATATTTCTTTTTCTAACCCTTTTCTTTGCAGTTGTCCTGCTTCGCAAACCCAACTAAGCTTGCAAGCACCTCTATTTTTCTCACTAAGGTGATGAAAGAGGTGCAACAGATTGGCGACTCTGCTAGGGAAAGGTTTCAATTTCCTACCCCATTTGAGTTTTTCTAGCTCTTCTTTTGGCTTATTTAACTTGCAGGTGCACTAACCGGCCAAGTCGACCTACCAATCATCCAATTCCAAGTTGAATTGGGAGAATTCCATATAGAATTTTCATTCACGGTCGTGTGTCACCTGTGTGTAGGTTTTTAGGCCCACAGATGTGCATCGTGCGCACATGCGCTCAAGTCACAGTTTTGTTCTGCGCATGTGCGCTCATTAACTCATTCAGGTCTGCGCACATGCACTCTGTGCGCCTCTGTCTCGACTGAGACCCGCGCATCTATGAAAAAATTCACATTGTAAAGTTGTTGAGATGTGGGGAAGGCCATTAGCCTTCTTAAAAATGATTTCAAGCATGTTTTAAAGCTGCACCACACCTAGTCCCCTCTTCATATAAAGGGGTTAGTCAAAACACATAGGCACTTAGGGGGTTAAAATCAATTTCCTCTTTTGCTTTCATTTTTTCCACATGGATGGCTTGTTTTGACTCAAAATATAAATTGGAAATCATTTTTAATCACATTTAACTTGCATTGGGACTAGAAGTTGGATAACAATCGCTTAGTATGCTCTTCTCTTGCGCCTCCAAGCGATCTTGAGAATTAGAAAAAGATTGTGAAACAAATTCATCTCCCTTAAGAAAATTAAAACCTTTAGGAGAGGACAACAGCCCTTGTTGGGACTCCTCTTAGTTTACTTTTTCAAACAGATCTTAATATTGTAACGGGCCCATACATGCCCACATGCTACAAAGATAGGATAGTGTTGAAATTTACTTTCTTAGATCAAATCACTAGGGAAGTTTAAAGGTTTTGTAATGAGCCCATACATGCCCACATGATCACAATCTAGGATAGTTTCAAAGCTTTTCTTAGATTACATCACAATAGGGAGTTAAAGGGATAGTAATGGACCCACATGTCCACATGCTAGATTCCTAGGGACTTTTGAATTACACAAGGTTGTACCAAAGGCACTTAGTTAATTAGGAAATCAACACTTGTAAGGACCAAGCGAAGTCCACATGCAACAAGGTGACACCTAATTCACTAAAACATGGCACACTTTCACTCATTCACACACAAAAGTCACTTATCACTCACATAGCTTCTTCTTGAAATGTGGAGGTTAAACTAAGTTTCATCCCAATGGATTCTGAAACACCCCACCCTTTTCTTGACGAAACTATCCACACCCATTTAAATTCAACGAGGTTGGTTCACACCCCCAACCTCTCAAAACAACTACATCTAAGTTTTTTCTAAAAACTCACTAAGTTTTCCTCCACAGGAGGTGCCAAAAGAAGTTTTTTAGTCTAGGTAGGATTTCGGGGATAGGCATCCAAATAACTCCCCGTTATCTGGTTCTCACATTGTCAAAACCATAAAAGTTGTCAAATAGGGAACTGGAAATCCTCCAAGTCAAGTGTTCCTAACACCATAAGGTAGGGAGATACCCATGAAGGGTTGAAGTTCGAGGTCCAGTTGTTCTGTGCGTCCCCCCTTGAGGAAACCACCTCTTGGACGGGATCCAGCTCGTGACCCATTTCTGAGGCCGAAAATCTAAATGTTGCACTTTGACCGAAGTACCTAGTGACCAAATTTTAGGACATCTACCCAGGTGGCAATTGTGGGCTGCAATTGCACCTTGATTTGATTTTGTGCGGCTATTGGGAAATATCGCCAGCTCTTTTGGGATATGCCCCCTTTACCCCTCATTATAACCAATTATTTCATCCTTCACTAGTTTCTCTTCCAGTGACTTCAGACCCCACTGTTGAGTACTATTGGAAGGTCCAGTGCTATTTGAGAGGAAGGCGGTACGTCTTCTAGGACACCTGCATTTGTTTTCTTTGATTTCCCACGTGGAAAAAACCCACTTATTCACATATATGCTTCTTTTTCAAACCACTTTATGTATGATGCACTTCTGACTACATTTTGATTTAGATATATATATTGTGTAAAGTTCAAATATGCAACAAAGGCTCTTGTTTCTTTATTACTCTCACCACCATTTGCACACATTCACTCAATTGGTTGGACATCATAGGGGACCCACAGAATCCCCGTCGTTCCCGATGCTTACTAAACCTCCCTCCTATCTTAGGGGGAATGCCTAGTCTTACCCACTCATCGACACCACCTTCATACACTCTTGTGAGTGCTACTGTTTTAGGATCAGCTTTTCTTGGTTCCACATTACTTGGGTCCACTTCCCAAGTCCCAACATCCACTCACTCTCCTTTACACGGAAGCGGAGGACCAACTTCCTCTCAAGGGGGAAGTACCAACCCACCTATCCCCCCTCGAGGGTCAGGTTCACAACAAACTTACACCATGGATGGAGCTAATCCTCCCCCCCCACTATAGATGTCATATTTGGCCTCTCTCAACATACCAGATCTAAGAAAACTCACCAATGATCCTATATTGCATGACCCCACATGGCCTACAATGCCCACCAAACTACCTTCAAACATACCCAAATTTGAAGGAAAGGCAGGAGATGACCCTGCCAACCACGTCATGACTTTTCACTTATGGTTCTCTTCCAACAACATTATGGATGATTCCATCAGACTGCAATTATTTCAATGCACACTCACTGGCCCATCGGCCAAATGGTTTGTAGATGAAAAATCAGGGTCCCATGCGACTTTTGAGTCCTTGGCCAAGGCATTTTTGACCTTCTTCCAATTACCAATCTGCCACGACAATGGTTTGGAACTGCTCTATAATTTCAAACAAACCTCAGCCACACATATCGTTGATCACATTCACGAGTGGTGTAGGCGACGTAGTTTGTGCAAAGCAGAAACCACCAAACAACAGTGTCTTGACTGGTTTCTTAGATCACTTGTCTCTCTCCTCGGTAAGGATGTAGCTTCCACCTTCCCTCAATCAGAAGAAGAAGTCATCAGTAAGGCTCAACAATATGACCTCATCTATGCACAATCAGGGTACTTATACATTGTACTTCCTGATCTCCCAAAACCTGTGCCATTTGGCCAAGACAAACCTAGGATGTCTCACTCAGCAGACAGACTGATTGGTAATACCACTCATCATGGTCCACAACCCCAACAACCACCAATGTATGGAACACCTCAATACCTGCCAGCATATGGGGGCACTTCTTATTACCCCCCACCCCCTTATCAACAACCATACCCTATTTCTATGCCTCCACCCATCAGTGGGCCACCGTCGGCACCCCCCATACACCCACCTATTCAAACAAGTTCTGGTACCCCCTCTACCTCAGCTTATAGTACTAGAAAAATCACCACGCCTTCCTATGTACCTTACAGATTGTTACCCCCATAGAATCTGTACTTTCCTTTTCCTATTCCCCCGCAACCCATCGCTCCCCCACATCCTCATGCTAGGGTAAATTTTGTTCAACCCTCTCCCGTTCAGCAATATCAAAATTTCAAACAGCTGAATACGGCAAATCCAACCCATCCGTCGAGCAATGCCAAAAAGAAAGGAAGAAACAATAACAACAACAACCCAGGTCAAGGCAGGAATCAACCCCAACAAAACCAACCTACTAGGGGCAGCCAGAACCAAGGGAATCAGAACCCCTAGGGGGGCAATAATAATAGGTGTCAAGGGAGAAATAACAATAATGTTAAAACCAACTTCCCTTGTGCCCTTTGCGGTGAGTTCGATCATTACACTCATCATTTCCCCCAAATCGTTGATTTCAAACGATTGAAAGACTCGGGTAGTCTACCCCATCCTCCAACCCCGCCTACCCCTTAGCAGTCCCCACAAAAATATGTGCAACAACCCCCCCCCTGTCGTGCTGCAGAATCCTATTCCACACCAAGGTGTGATAAACACCCAACCAGACACGCAGCATCCCCCACCTCAGGTGGGACAATACCTCAATCCAAACAATCTAGCAGATCGCACAATCCTCCTCACTAGCGAGGAAGAAATCCTTCTACAAACACGTAATCGTCAGTATCATGCACCCACTGAGTGTCCTCCCATCCCTCCAGAGACAAACCCTGCACCGATGGGACCCCCATTGGTGATCCCTTTCCCTAACACAGAACCACCTCTTCGCATCCATCGCCTCCCATTACGCAGGAATGTCCACAACCCATAGGCTCGGGCTACTCATAATTAGAGTTTGGTTGATGACTTAGCACAATCCATGACTGCCATGTCAGTCTTATAAGTCCTTTAGACTTGTCCCACTCAGCGAAAATCATTACTTTTCACCTTGGGGGAAGTTGACCCCACATATACTCAACTCATTACATTTGATATCGATAGCGGAGAACCTTGCCTTCCCGCCTTGATCGCTTTTCAAATCCCAGTAAAAATATGGAACATCACAGTTCATCGGTGTATGAGTGATGAAGGTGCATCTACATGCATTATGTCCAAATATGTATGGCAGAAACTTGGTTCCCTCGAACTCATACCCTCTTCCATTACCTTACGAGCTTATGATGGGTGACCATCATCTCCTGAAGGGCTTTTCCAAAATGTCCCTGTAGAACTCGNAAGTTATCAACGCCCCACTCGATTACAATATCATGTTCGGTCGTAGCTACATGTACGCTATGAACGCAGTTGCCTCTTTCGTCTTTCGAACAATGATGTTCCCCCATAATGGGAAGATCGTTACCATTGACCAAGTCTCACATTACGAGCCTAACCCATCTGCCAACATCAATAACATTCTTCCTCTCATCCACAAGAGTCATGACACATACCCACTCGTCAAGATGGGTCCCAAAATTTTCAAGGATCCATCATTGTTAGGAACTTACCATGGAGCACCACTACTCCTTCATCCTTTCAATCAAGTATGCATCGTATCATCTAACGGAACTAACACAGAGGATACCCTTCGTCCTAGGGAGGCTTCTCTCACATATGACATCCCACTAGTCGCAGAACTTCCCCCTCACGAGCCTCCTACGAACTCGTCAACCCCTCCAGTCCATGATTTCACCTCCCCCCAAGGACATATCCCAGTTTGGGAGATATTTCCCCAAGCCATCACTGAAATCTCCTTATTTTACCCTCTATCTGGCATCAAATCTTTCCAGGTAGCCGCAATGCTTACCCTCCCTAATATGGTGTTAGCAATTCCAGTTTGGTATTTACATCCACCAAAGATGGTCCTTCGACCATCCCTTCCCCCCCAAACAGAAGGAATCCCAATGACGATTCCCATACTTACTCCCACAATNACCACATCTGGGGGGCAGGAGAAAGTAGAAGGAGCCCACAGCTCCACTTCTTCTGCGCATCCAACCTCCTTGCGCACTATGTGAGAAAGATGGACACCAAACCAACAACTGCCCATCTCTACCAAAGTTAAGGAATTTGATTCCACTCAATCAAGCTCCCCCAACACTCACCACTATAGCCAGTACTACCGCTACCACCCCCCACTCAAGTAGTAAAGGGTTGCGAACCAAATTCGCTTGCGCTATATGTTCAAAATATGGCCATTATACCCACAATTGCCCGGCACTGCCACACTTCCGGCAGACATTAGCCGCAGTACGCCAAAGCTTCCAGAGCGAACCCAGTCCAACTACGTCATCCCTACCAATGATCACTGACATTCGCTATGTCACAACTTTAGTCAACAAACGTATGAGATGCCCTTTCTCTCTATGTGAATCATTAGAACATTTTACATACTAGTGTCCTATGATATTGAATACAGGCAATGCCAATTGACCCTACTTCACAGAACCATAGAGTCGATAGTTGACCTTACCTCGTCACTAGAGGTTCTACATGTCATTTCCCCTGAACCCGAGGCCCTTCCAATGCTTCCATGGTTCTTGGATGACTTATCTGAGGATTCACCCCCCAATCCCCCCAACTCTCCCGCTCATTTCCCTACGGAAATTTTACACCCAACCACCATGGGTACTCCTTCATACTTTGACATTTAGTTTATGTCGAGCGAACCCTCGCAATTCCCTCGTTTCATTCCCCCCTACTTCTTCACCCACAGGGGGAAACCACATGACAATCGTCACTGATATAACTCTTCACGATCCCTTGTATTCCCACAAATTCCACTATGACAAGGAAATACTAGAAGAGTTAAACAACCCTAACTACCCATGGGATGCGCTACACCACCGCGCACTCTTCTTTCCACAGGAAGCCTCCACGCCTCCTAACCAAAACCCAACCTACGCAGTCGAAACCAAGGATTTTATCCCATTAGGGCCTATCGACTGGTTCAAAAACCCCATTCCTGCCCCTGATGATTTTGAAGAAGGCAACATGGCCAACATTTCCCCGACCATTAAAATTGACATTTCCATAAAAAATGGCGTCGTCGAGGAAATCACCATTGGAGTTGCTTGCACTCCTCAAGAAATCACCGCCTATAAAGCCCTCTTCCAGGAATATCGAGATATTTTTTCCTGGTCATACACTAAAATGCCTGGCCTCGATCCCTCTATCGTCGAACATTGCATCGACACGTGGCCCGACATTACACCAGTTCGTCAAAAACAATGACCGCTACACCCATCCAAAGTAGCGGCCATCAAAGCCAAAATTGAAAAAATACGCACTGCCAGGTTCATCTACCCCATCGCCTATACATCATGGGTTTCCAACCCTATACCCATTAATGAAAAATAGGGCAATATCCGCGTCTGCACGGACTTTCATGATCTCAATCACGCATGTCCCAAAGACAACTTTCCAACGCCTTTCATCGATCAAATTATCGACGACTGCACAGGCCACGAGGCTCTATCCTTCATGGACGGTTTCTTTGGTTATAATCAAATTCAAATTCACCCAGCTAATCAGTACAAAACCGCATTCACTACCCCTTGGGGTACTTTTTCATATCATGTCATTCCTTTTGGCTTAAATAATGCTGGCGCAACTTTCCAATGGGCTATGACATACATTTTTCACGATCTGGCTCATATCATCCTCGCATACTTGGATGACCTCACAGCTCGATCCAAGAAATGCACCCAACATCTTGATGATTTACGAATCATCTTCCAACGGTGTCATTCGTACAACATCTGCTTGAATCCTCTAAAGTGCATTTTCTGCGACACCATGAAGTGCCTCCTCAGATTCATCGTTTCTCAAAGTGGTATTACCGTGGACCCCCTCAAAGTCCAAGCTATCACCGAAATTCCACCTCCCCGAAATTTACGTCAACTTCAGAGCCTACAAGGCAAGGCTAACTTTCTACGATGATTTTTCCAAGACTACGCCATTCGCGCACACAGTTTCCTTCGCTTACTACATCACGACATCCCATTTCACTGGGATGAACATGCCCAACAGTCATTTTACGATCTTAAAATGGCACTGCCGCTCTCCAACGCTCCTTTAATTAGTGCACCTAACTACAATTATGACTATATCCTCTATGTATCAGCATCAGTTGTTTCAGTAGCAAGAGTTCTCATTCAGCTAGGTGATGACAATCATGAGCATGTCATTTATTACGTTAGTAAAAACCTCTTAGGGCCACCCTTGAAGTATAAACACGAAGAGAAACTAGCCCTTGCAGTCATCCTCGCCATCTAGAAACTACGTCACTACATTCTGCTTCGCACAACTAAGGTTGTATCAGATTCCAACCCTATGCAATACTTTCTCAGTCGTTGGTAGATTAACGTCAAATTTTCTCGATGGATCGTTATCCTTCAAGAATACGATCTTGAATTCTCAACACCCAAGAGCAAGAAATCCCTCGTTCTCGCCGAACTTGTCACAACCCTCCCCTCTGACACTACCAGTGCCCCCGTCAATACTGACCTTCTCGAGGAACACCTATTTTACATAACTTCAGATGATCCTTGGTACGGAAACCTCCTCATCTACCTCCAAACTCAAAAATTTGGTAACCACCTCTTACGAGATGATCGTCATCGTATTCGCCACCAGGCCCCCCGCTACCTCCTCATCGGAGAAATCTTATATCAGCGAGGGGTCAACACCATTCTTCGTCGATGCCTGACCATTGACGAAGCTGATAGAGTCTTGAACAACTTCCACAACGATGCATGTGGGGGGCATCTTTCAGAAATATCCACTCCTCAGAAAATTATCCGATCAAGTTACTTTTGGCCTACCTTGTTTCACGATTGCATTCACGTTGTGAAAAGATGCGAGAAGTGTCATCTTTATGCCAACAAATCCCGAGCACCACCTGCTCTTCTTCATCCAGTCATCACTGCTGACCCTTTTTGTAAATGGGGCATCGGCTTCATGACTTGTAATCCCCCCTCCAACAATGGACACAAATGCATTGTTGTCGCAGTCGATTACTTCACCAAATGGTATGAATCTATGCCCACCTTCAACAATACCACTGACACCATAGCGTGTTTTTTCTTTAACCATGTCATATCTCGCTTTGGAGTACCACTCCAACTTGTTTCCAACCATTGGAAACACTTCGAGAATGAGATTTTTGTCGAAATCTCATCTCGGTTAGGATTCTCCCACAAATTTGCCTCACCATATTACCCTCAGTCTAACAGATAGGTCGAAGTAGTTAACAAGGTCCTCAAGACCATGTTACAGTGCATAGTTAATAAACATAAGACCAATTGGCATCATATGTTATTTTCCATGCTATGGGCTTACCGTACGGCTGTGAAAAAAGCTATTGGTTTCACACCATTTCATCTAGTCCATGGGGTTGAGGCCACTCTTCCCATCAAGTACGAAATTCCCACCTTACGCACCGTAATTGAGCTATTACCCGACACTGCTCCAATGGAGCAGTGCTTTCTAAACTTAGAGTCCTTGGATGAATATCGTCGATCTTCATTACAGAACAATGAGGTAGCTAAAAAATGATCAAAGGCTACCTTGGATCGACATGTCAACCTTCGCTCATTTCGTGAAGGTGACCTCGTCCTTGCTTACGATATTGCTCATGATACCTTTGGCCATGGAAAATTTGAGTCACTATGGAATGGCCCATACATTATCCAACATTGCCTCACCAAATGCACATACATGTTGGCCTCTCCTAAAGGCCTCTCTCTCAAAGAACCCATCAACGGGTTATATTTAAAGAAATTTTATGCTTAAACGTAGTCATTCTACTTTAGGTTATTTATTTTATAGTGTTTTTAATCTTTTTTCCATCCCTCATGTCTAAACTATATTTGTGCTATTGACAGATGCTTCCTCCATCGGCCTACCACATCGGTTACATCGACGGCGCCAGCCGTTGGACTCAAAATCTCACTTCGGTCGCTTGGGCTATCTACACCTACTCCATTCGAGCGGCATATGTTTGGGTTTAGCGAACAACAACCAAGCTGAATACACTGTCATCATTGGCCTCCTGGTTGATGCCTAGCATCATTGTATTCATCACCTTAGCGTCTTTCTCGACTCTCAACTAGTCGTTCTCCAGCTCAATAATGTGTACCGCGTACGTGATCCTTGCCTCTTTTTCAAATACTTGTAGTTTAGACTTTTATCTCGACATTTTGATTCCATTACATTTACACATATTCCAAGACAATTGAATCAAATTACAGATAACCTAGCTAATATTGTGTTAGATTGGCAT
>SNQJ01S0153821.1:0-22598 GCA_010110895.2 Picea sitchensis
AACTTTCACTCGATGTCCCTGCACTCCTCCCCTCATCCTGAAGGTGTGAAATCTGGGTATGCCAGAGAGTTATGCTATAACCCCTCGTGTTTCCATCGATGCCTGATCTACCTCCGATGTCCGCGAATCCTCCTTCTATCCTTGTTCCTCTTCTTCCTCATCATCCTCGCTATCAGAAAACACCTCTATGTAGTGCGCCTTGGCCTTGCCTGCACACCTGTGACCTGGTACCCATGGTTCCTGGCAACTGAAGCACAACTTTCTCCTCCTTAGATCCTGCCTGGTAGCATCATCCATCATGTTCCTGCCTGTCCATTCCCTCTGTGGTTGTCCTGCCCAGTCCCTCTGCTGATGTCCTGTACCATCCCTCTGTGGTGGTGTCCTGTCATCGAACTTCGTAGGGAAGTCCGGCCTCGGGGTGAACTTGGTCTTGGGTACGAACTCCTGTAAGTCTCTCGCCCTGCCAACTGCATCCTGTAGCGTAGTAGGCTTGTAAGCCTTCACCCATCCTCGGAGTGGCTCGGCTAGCCCCTCTGTGAACAACATCACCAAACGAGCCTCGAAGATATCGATGACCATCACTGATATCCTCTGAAAATATGATATATATGCATCTGCCGACCCAGTCTGTTTCAACTGTGCCAAGTCTCTAAAAGACATCTCTGGATCTCCTCTGTCAAATCGGTGCACCAGTCTACCTGTAAACTTAGCATCGCTGACAATGTGGGTATGACCCAGAGTGGTCATCCCGTGGTACCACCAGTCATGTGCCTCACCCTCCAAGTCTAATGTAGCCAACTTAATGGCATCTGTCTCTGCCATGGGGTTCAACTGGAAGTAGGTGTCGAGTTTCTGCACCCAAGCTCGTGCAGTGCACTTCGACGTCCCATCGAAGTATGGCAAAGTGAGCTTGCCCACTGTGCGTTGTAAGTCGTAGCTCTGTGTGGGACCCTTGTTGAAGAATCTCGGCCTGTTTCTCCCCTTGAAGCTACAAAACTTGGCAAAAGTCATAGCTTCTCTCAGATCTGGATCCATGGCCTTATACTCCTGGAAATAAGCTGCTAATGGCTCATCCTGCTCTACCTGCCCTCCTGTACCTGTCTCCTGTGGTCCTAAGAACTTAGGCATGGTAGATCTAGGAATCTCGTTGTAGTCCTGAGGGCGGTTCTGAGGGCCGATCGTGGAAGTGATCACCTCAATATGAGGTCTGTGGGTGTTTCCCCCTTCTTCCATCTGCCCTCTCTTGCTGCTCTCCCCCTTTTCTTCACCGTGCTTGCTCCCTAGAGCATAACCTGTGATTCTTCCCATGAACTCTCGGGTCTCTCTCTGGCCCTCTGCAATATCCTGTAAGGCTTTCATAAGCCCTCTTAACAAACCATCTTCTCTGTCCTCTGGCAGATTTGCATTTTTCCCTGGAGTACCCTCCATCTCTTCTTCTCTGCCCTCTACACTTTTGTACCTCCTGCGCCTATAAGTGATGTTATGTAGCCCCTCCTCAGACATCAATGTCGCCCACAACTGGCCAAGAACATGCTCTGATACCACTGAAATATTCTAAGTTGTACAAGTAGGAAAATCCTTCTAGTTCCGGTGTTGGACATTCGTCAAACACGTTGCATGCATCTGAGTTTATGGCTGTAGGTGAAAATTTGACCGGACAGCGATATGTTCCTTGGTTTTGTTTTCTGTTTATTGGTTTTCTAGACCCTTATAGCTCCCCAATGAAATGCCAATGGTAATATTTCATGATTAAGCAAAACCCACAAAATTATAGTGAAAAACAATAACATTTGAAGGAGTAATTTAACTCAAAATCGGTCTGATTTTATTTAAATAATAATGGCTGAGTTTATGACAGTCAAACCAAGTGGAATACCTCCTAACAATGAAGATGATAGTTGAAGATTGAACCGGGAACTCTGATTTACACTCAGCGATAGAGGAATACCCTACCTGCCACACGAATTGATAGGGAAAGGGACGACCCAAGCATATCTTGCACAGTCAATGGATAGGGTCGATCTAGCAGCCTTTTCCCATCCTTTTACCTCACGTCCTGTATTGTCAACCTTCCAGCAGAGGTCGCACCAGTAAGGAGCTCCTTCCTTACCTTCCACGCAGCTCCAAGGATGTTTCACACAACGCCTATGAAAGGGACACGTCCAACCAGTAATACGCTGCCCAGAAATGACCATTAGCTGAAGTAATACCCTCAATAAGTCGCCCAACAGTGAAGATCTCAACATTCAATGGGAACACGCAGCAAAATGAAGAGAAGTTCACTCAGCTCCAAGGGAAATGTCCAGATTAAAGAGAGATGCGCCCAGCTCTAAGGAAAAATCGATCCACAGGGATCACAATAGGAAGCCCACGCTCCAGCAAAGAACATCCACGATTTGGGGAAGCTTCAACTCATATCCAATGGATAACACGCAACAACTAATGATGGAGGCGTCTAACTCAAAGGAATGTCCAAAATGTCAAATCGTGCCACAGAAGAAATGCCCCTTCTTACTCGATCTGCAAACAAAATGCCTTCTTCAATGAAATGCTTCAACTCACGATGCCAAATCCCTGCAAATGAAAAGCCTGAATGGCTTCTCCAATTCCACGGCTTGGGCAGATAGTTTCACTACCGAATCCGAGATTCCACGGCTAGGGCAGATAGTTTCACTGCCGAATCTGAGGTGTCGAATGGGTTTCCAGCTGAAACCCTCATTTGCTCACCGAGCTCTTCTCCCAAACTCAATTTTTAAAATGAATAGTCGATAATACCTTTTCCCCTTCAATCATCCTTTTATTCATTCACTTGTCCTTTTCTCCGTTAAAATATTCATTTAATTATTAATTGGAGAGAAATAACCTCAAAGAGGGGTTTAATAATAATAAACTCACTTTCCCTAAGTTTTCACTTTATAATTCGAAAGTGACTTTACCAGTATCGTTTCCCTAGCTCATCCATCTAATGGTTTACGGGAAACTGTGTAAACCACCATGGTATTCCGACTGCCTAGGAAAAACGGGACATTACACCTCCAAAGAGCGCAGTATGAGAGCTAGTTCAGGCGATGGTGGTGGCGGCGCTGGCAATCCCTGTGACGATGCCCCTCTGCCTCAATTTCCTCGAGTCCTAACCATCCTGTATGATTTAACCTGCATCAACCAAAGTTGTCAGGGTGAGTTCAAGTACATTTCACATTTGCGCAACTTAAACTAGAAAACAGGATTAGGCGTAAGTTTTTTTTTTTTTTTACTTGTCTGTAAACAGACGTTACTCTCTTTAGGGGAAGTGGCTAGGTTAGGGTTAAGCATCTAAGCTTGGTGTCCCTGCCTAAGAAAACTACTAGCTCCCTTGCCTGGTAGCTACGCTAGCTTTGCACCATACTCGCCAATTTCTCTAACTTTCCTGCCTAGTGCGCATGAAGCCCCTTCCTGCTTATCTTGGTCTAAGTCCTTATACTTTGCGTTTATAAACTAATTAAGGTGATTTCCAACCTAATGTTGATGAAATGAGCCTAAGGCTATCCTTCGATGCTTGATGCGTAGTGCACTGAATAGTCTCCCTTGTGGGTTCCTCCATGGTTCCTTAACGCTTGGTCTTGGGCGCTCGGATTTGGTTCTTAGCTCGTGGACTTGGAGATTGGGCCCCGGGCACAATACTTTTAATTTTTCTTATTAAGTTAATCACCTTAGTTTTAAACCTTAAACATAATTTTAAACCTTAATCACCTTAGTTTTTAAACCTTAAAAACCTAAATTTAAATCTTTAATTTAAAACATATATAATAACTTAATCCTTGAATTTAAAATATATCTTTTAAATTATTATTAAATAATATCATATAATTTAACTTAAACCTTTAATTTAATATATATATATAGTAATTTAAACATATATTTACCTAATTTAAATATTTACAATAATTAAAGCAATGGTAACTAATAAATTAATTTTAATTAATTATTATATTTTTTTTTGTTAGTTAAAAAAAATAAAACAAATTACAAATTATTAAAAAAAAAAATTAAAACAATAATTTTTTTTTTTTAATTTGAAACGAACATCGTGGGTCCTCGCATGAGGCCCACGTGCCCCCTCCCTCTTCTACCGCTTGTCCACGCCAAATGAAATAAAAAAACAACAACTATGAAACCCTAAGCCCAACATACTCGTGCATTTTTCCTAATCTGTTGCTCCACGCGTGGTCTTTCGCTCATGGCTTCCATTGCTATGCTCACGGAGCTGTCGAGTGGATGCAGAGGTAGAGGTGGTCTGAAGCGCAGTCAATGGATGCGTAGTGCACCCCTATTGGGTCTCTCTCGTAAGCTCCTCCTTGGGTCCTAAGGCTTAGCTGGTCAGGCGCTCGGTTTCAGCTACAAATGGTGCGAACAACTGTGGGTTCTTTCTCTTTTTTTTTTACTTGAGCGCTTAAGAGTTCTCCAGGAGAAACATGAGGTTGTAGGAGATATAAGGGGAAACGGTCTCGTTGATTAGTAAATCATGCTTATATTATGTGGCTTTCGCGCTGAGCTGTAGGTTGGAGACGAGACACTCCGAGTGGGGTTGGGCTCGGCTCTAAGCATTGGCTTGTATATTGTTTTAGGTAAATGGCTTGTGTGCTCGGTCTCTGTTGACTTGTTTGTTGTTGCAGGTGTTTGGCTTTGCATACTAACTGGTGTTGTGCATTGGTGCAGGTGCTTGCCCTTGGTGTTGGTCTCAAATTGGGAGATTGGCCCGTAGGCCCAATAATTTTGCTTATTATATTTTTTTTTTTGCACAGAATTCTCCATCTTGGGATCCTCCCTTTGCGCTACCGGATTTTCTGGAATCTTGTGTGATGACTGTGGTTCTGTTCGGTGGTTGTTTTCAGAAATGACCCTAGAGATTGCGCCCTTAGCTTAAGATTTTGCTTTAGATATGGGTAATCTCTTTTTATTTATTTTTTTCTGTTTATTATACCCGAAGCGTAGTGCGCATCTTTTGGGCCCATGTGGGCTCTCCTCCTCGTGAACGGATGCTTGATACATGGGCGTTTGCGTGATTTTTTGACTATCGACTTAGCATAGGTGCGTTCTGCAATAATTATGCCCCCCTGTGCTCCTCCTTCATGTGGCTTGGTTTGGCGCTAGGCACTTGTGCGTTGGGCTTCTAACTTGATGCTTGTGGCTTGACTTATGTTTGACATGTGGACTTGGAGTTTGGCTCTAATGCTTTTGTCTGTGGGCTTGGTTCATGCGGCTCCTCCCCGTGGCTTGGTAATATGGTGGCTATGGCTAGCGAGTTGTGCACACTATGCTCCCTTGCGAGCTTGGCACTTGGCTGCGGTTTGTGACCAGCATTATGGTTTTAGGTGCAGGGGATCTAGATTTCTTTTACCAGTTTGATTTCGTAGGTGGGTTTTCCGTCTCGTGAAGAAACCAAAAATGCCAGATTTGGGGCTAATTTGATTGAATCTCAACGCTATTTGCATGGACAATTCATGATTGAGAGTTGTTTTCTTTTGTTCAAAGTGCTAGTTGGTGATTTTTAAAATGACGGGCGAGGGTTTTAGTCATTTAAAACCCAGAGAAACAAGCTATATATTTATCAAGATCCAAGACCAGGGTTTGATTATCGATACGTTGGTTACATCGTGATGCAAATAACGCGAAGTTCGCATGTTCAAGACCTACATAGGCCAATATATTTATGTTCGAAATATATTATATAGGGTTAAATTGTCCTTACGTAAAGCATGATTTTTTTTTTTGGTTCGTGAATGATTCCAAGGTAGTTTCAAAGTAAATTTTTATTTATTATTTATTTATTTTCGTTATTGTGTATATATAATCCTCTATATAAGAAAACTAGTATATATACTTTCCTAATCTTTTGTTTATGATAAAATATTGTTGAATATAACTATTGTTTATATACCTTTCATAATTTTTGGTTTAAATTAAAATATTTCTAAAGCTAATTCTTGTTAATCCTTCCTTTGTGCAGGTGAGGATTAGTAGGATTAGTAAAGGTGGTTGGAACATGGGAGTCTTCATAGGGTTTATGACCTGTAAATAAAAGGTTTCTAGGATGTAGATTATGAGTTGTTTTTAGGGAACAATTTGCACAATTATGTGGGTGGTCAAGCCCTAGGTTTCAGCTTTGAAACCGGGCTCTGATACCATGTGTAAGGTCTATGTCCCCACAGAGCCTTATAAAACACAAGTAAAAAAAATAGAGAGTAGATAAATGTTATTATGTACAAATTAATTTTCAGCATTTAACCATAATTTATTTAGCAGAAATTAAATTTATTAACATCATGAAAATAAATCACATATCCATCACATAACACAACATAATCACTAAAATACATACCTCTGTCTGATGCTAATTCTCCAATTCTCCGGTTGTCCTCTCTGCTACTCTGCCCAAAACCGAATATTTCCTCCTTGCTAGCTAGGAACAGAGCCTATCCAGCTCCCTAGCTCCAGGATTCCATGAGGATTCCTGGCCCCTGAGCCCAAAACTCCCAGCAACCTGGTGCACCCCTGTAACAGTCCACCCAAACTCCAGGCCAAACCAGAAAATACAGTCCTTCTCTCAAAATATTGCTTCCTCTCCCCAAAATTGCATAAGTCCTCTCCCGAAGGCCTTTGCCCCCTCATATCCTCTTCCCATTCACTGCCTCCTACCTTCCTTTAATGTCACCCACCTTATCCCTCCATTCAATACCCTATCCCTCCATTCAATTCCTTATCCCTCCATTCAATGCCCTTTCCCTTCATACGTAAAGTTTTCTAATAATAAATTAAAAGTTATTAAGCTTTTAATTTGTTATCTAAACATTAAATGTGTTAATTAATCAACATATATTAAACAATAAATAAATAATCATCATTTAACTAATACACATTAGGACAGTTAATTATTTAGTTAACTATACTTGATAAACCTTAAGCAACTATTTAACTAGGGTTGTTACATTCACTGCAAATTCACAAGTTTGCCTCCAAAGTTCCTAACCCCATATAAGACCTTCGAACAGAGCAACTTTCAATATACCCAGGTCTTCCAAGCACTCTTCTTTGGGATATATTTTCCTTTGTTTGTGTAATAAAATCTTCCTGCTTCGTGCGTTCCCTTTCCACTGCTTGCTCATTATGCTAGTTGCATGTTTAATGGGATGACCATGTTTTTTCTCTAATATAATCTCCAATAAATCAATACTTTTTCTTAGTCTTCATAAGCAGATGTAGAGCAGTTTCTTCTGCAAAATTATTAGTACTTGTACCAAACCTTTGACAAAACTTATTAGCATAACTTTTCCTGGGTCATCGATGACCTCCTTAACCCGCTTTTGCTCGGGTTTTCCACCGCTGCCTGTCAAAGTATGACTTGTAATGGTTTTCCCACTCTAAGTTGTGTGTATCCTCTTAAGAGGTTTAGGAGATCTGGATTTGCTTCTTCTTCTTCTATCATGGGCTTGAACTTCCCATTCTCCATGGATGTTACTTTGCAGAACTTCACATTCTCCATTCATGTTACTTTGCAGGGAGTGTATTGATGTATTTCATTTACTTTTCTCCATTCAACTTGTTTGGATTCATTGAGTATGATTTTGTTTGTATCTCATGTTTTAATATAACCATTTAATCAACAACTAAATCCGATGTCTCTTCATGTTCGATTTTGGTACAAATTCTACAACTAAAATGGCAAGAATCTCAAAACTATAATTTAAACACTTTACATAATTTCTGAATACACTTAAATTTTTAGAATTACAATTTGAACAACAAATTGATTGATCAAATTAGAATACTTTTTTGTTGAACAAATTTAGACTTTCAAATTCCGACCAATGTAATCTAAAACGAGCAATTTAGTTGGTTTATAGATAACTCCTAACCATCATCAAAATTACAAACATGGAAAGAAAGATGAAAAGTAACGGTTGATTAAATATATAATAATAAGAAAGAGAGAGGAATGTGAGGGGTCACAAATCAACAAAATAAGAGGAAAAAATAAATGGAACAAAGGATGAAAAGTAGGGACTGAATATTTTTTATAATTATGGTAAAGAGTAGAGGATTAAGTTAATAACAGGGTTTCAATTTTTTTATTATTTAGGTTTTTTTAATTAATCTAGGGAGTAGTTTAAATGTTTTATGTTTTTTTATTTTTTCGGTAACTATCACTGGAATTCGATAATGTAATTGTTGGCAAAATCACAATTTTACATTGCTTAAATCAAGTTTTTGAATACATAAATCGATTCAGCATCCTCAAAAACCCCAGGACACCCAGAATGTGTAATCTCAACCACTAAAATATGCAATTTTCTAAATTTCTAACCCGATTTTGAACAAAACTCATCTAAAAAATACCTAGAAAAAAGTAAAAATGTAAAACATTTAGACTATTCTTAACCCAGTGTAGTGATGAGTTTGGAAAAAGACTTTAACTTTGTAAAAAGATAAGTGATATTTCATATCATCGGAGTGATTGGCTAGGGTGGATTTATCTATATGATTATGGTTAATATCGACAATATGTTTTTTATTCTAATATGTATGGAACAACCAATTTAGGCTATATACCAAGTTACACCATAGAAACATGGGTGCTCATACACATCTTGATCCTGACAGGGATCAATTTCTCCCATGGAAAATATGAAGGTGTTTCAAAGAGAGTTGGGAGGAGTGAAGATTGTTTTGATGCTATTTTTTCATGATTCTAACAATTTTGTCAACAACCCTGTAAATAAAGGGAAGGTAAGTAAAGTATGACTAATCTGGAGGAGGATTGGAAGGGCAAGTCTTGGGTTGACTCACTTTTTCAAGGATTTTATTTATCCAAGTGGAAGAATATCTATTGTTTATTGCTTTCTAGAACATGTTTTTATGTTCTTTTATTGGTTCATTGTGATCTTCGTCAGAGATTTGAGAGACTCTTTTATCATGTGATTAAAATCACTGATTTAATGGGAGTGGGAATTGGTATGTAGGTATCTATTTATATTAGTAAAGTATTTTTTTATCTAGAGATGATGGGAAAGGATCCATTTAGATTTTTGGTGACAAAGACATTAGAAAAGGAAAGAAAAAATCTTTCTCAACTTTCATGGTGAATTTGATGTGTTTAGAACGAGTATTAAAATGAATGAAAAATTGGTCAAATTTTTCTTTACCTTGGAATTAAATGTTTCATTCCAAAAGTGTCATCCATGAAGATCTTTCTGTTTATGGTGAATTTGATGTGTTTAGAAAGAGTATTAAAATGAATGAAAAATTGGTCAAATTTTTCTTTACCTTGGAATGAAATGTTTCATTCCGAAAGTGTCATCCATGAAGATCTTTCTGTTTATGATATTCTAAATTATCCATTGTGATACCTTTAGCTACCCTACCTTAACTAAACATGATTCTCTAGATTGGGATAAAGGATAGAATCTGGAAATCTCATTGAGGAAAATCTCTTGTCAAGATACCAATCTCTTATTTATCTTTCTATCACCATATTCAATCTATTATGTGATAGTTTGAAAGCTTATGGGGATTCCTAACCAGGTAAAGAGGTTACTTGCATGCTTTATTTGCAAATCTAAGGTTCGTGAAAATTCTTCTGGAAATGTTATTTGGAGTGTTAATTACAACAACCTTGTATTTGTGGTCGTTTACCTTACGACTCAAGGCCACGATGATGGTGCCCAATCACCTAAATCCATTTAATGTTGCGGTTAAGGCTTCCCCCAATAGACTATTGTTTACAAATTGTGAGTGGTTCAAAACTTTTAGATCTCTTACTATTTCCATGATTGGAGGTTTCTAGCATATCTTTCCTTTTCCAAGATATTGAACGCCCATACCATCATGATGTATGAAGAAGGTTATAGTGGTCAACTTTGCATGATACCTATAGATGCTATGTAGAACTTTGCATGCCTATTCTTGATTTGGGGAACTATATGTGGTGTGGCTATATGGTATTTACCCATGTTTCACATGGCATGTGCTTTGAAACACAATGAAATATCAATGACGAAAAGTAATATGGGTGGAAATAAGCACAAGAACTTCATTGTATTCTACTATCAATTCCAATAAATTGCACTAGTGATTAAAAACATAATGCAAGTAGAAGGATGGCATAATTTCCTATTCATCCAAGAATTTAGAATTACCTTCCTAATACGATGAAAGAGCATTGTTCTTGGGCTTATTGTGCTTGAAAATTTTCTTTGACATTGTAACTAATCATCCATAACAAGCAAATATGCACAAGAAGTGTGGGGTTCAACTTACTACATTGAATTGTTCTTTTGGTCAAACATGTTTTCTCTTGAATGGAATTGTAACAGCCTGTGCTTTGAAACAGAGCAAGATAGTAATGAATATCAACTTCTAGCATAAGAACAAATCGCAAACATACTTGAATACGACATTACCAAATGCACGTTCCAAAAATGAATGCACATTAACTGATTAGCATCGACAACCTGAAAAATAGACAATTATCCCTGTTTATCTATCCTGTTCTCCTAAGAGAATCAAAGATATGTTAGCAAAGAGATAAATTACAATAGAATTTAGTAAACCATATTTAGTATTTCTCGAAGCATGGTTAGTAAATCCAAGAAAATCCGTGCTTCCCTTATCATTATGCCTACCCAGTGCAACCGCGAGGCGCTCTATCCTTTTTCCACTCTGATCCGCACACATAACAAAACTCGCAACCACATCTGAAACAACACCCACAGCAATATGTTCCATCTATGCTTCAAGTACATAGACAACTCCCCTTCATTTTCTTGTACAATGCACAACAATTTGCAATGGCAGCTTTGCTAAAATCGGGAAAAGAAATCAGAAAAGTGGTGTTCAAATATCAGATTCTCCTATGCTAAATACAATGTCACATAATTCGCAATCAACATGTGTTTATAGAAATAAATATATTCGCAATCATTAAAGACTTACTTCTTTATAGAAAAAAATATATTCACAATCAACATCTCATTTCTTGGATTTCTGCAAGATTTGCTCTTCTAATTCATTAAGTCTTGATTGGATGTTTCACTTTCAGCTTTCCTTGCGGCGACCTTGGATAGAATTCACCAAGTCTGTATAACTCTCAAACTCTGGAAATGCAAAATACTTTAAAAGAGAAACAAATTCTTCATTATCGAGCCTAGTGAAATCAAGATCATAGTCTTTGGACATTTTCTCCATCTCAAACCCCAAGTGCACTGGAATTAACCTTTTTTAATTGATTACTAAAATACTTTCTTGACTGTTTATACTTAGTAGTGAGAAAAGCACATCTATGAAATCATTCAGCAAAGAAAAGTGTATGTTTGGGTATTGCTAGACCTTCGAGAGGGGTCGTACTGATATACCTTCTGATGTTTACGTTGAACCCAGAAGAAACCCTGACATCCTTTTCAGAATTTTAGACATGACTTATCTTAAGCCTCTGAGTTCGCCTCAGTCTACGAGAAGTGGTGGCCACAGAAGCAGACAAAGCTTCTAGAATGTTATGCTCTTCAACGCACAAAAAAATATCATCACACAAATCCACTACATACCATATGAAAGTGCAAGAAACATGTTTCCTTCATGCATCTTTGAGATGGGTACCTTGATGCCAATAGAAAAAATTATGAAATGCTTCAAAAGACCAACATACAAACCTGGTTCAAACGTGTCTTCCTCCATTTGCATATGAATGGAATGATCTACAACCCCCATCTATTTCAATATTCTACCCATCAGTCACTTGTCCCCATAGAATCCAATTATCCGCAAGGATAATTGATTCAAGGACTTAAAACTGATTATGATATCAAGACACTGGTTTTATGCAACAATAGGTACAATTCGATTGCAAAGACGAATAATCTGCTCTTCGGGAAGATGGACCTTCTCTACAATGTTCAATTCCTGCTTGTTAGATATGATTTTCATAACCTGAAAGAGAGACCTCTGAATTAAACTACAAATGTCTGGAGATTAAAATACCTCGAAACCGAATCAGTTTCATTAATGGCAAAAGGAAAAATGATATTTTTTTTTCTGAAACTCTGGTGTTTGAACCGAAACCCATGCTCACGGGAAATAATTCCATCATTTCCGCGTGACTTGGTGCCTCAGAGCGTCCATTAAATCCTTTGGCCTGAGGATTGAATTGTGTGAAACAGGATTTATCGTCCCAATTGAAGCTTGAGCATGGTTGTGCGCAGGCTGAAGCATGTTTGGTTTCCACTTCATCGGTATGTTGTTTGAAGAAGAAACTGGGATCATTTTGGAGTGATGTGATGTTTGAAGAAGAAACCTAGAAGTCGGTGTTTGAGGAAAAATGGAAGCTGAGTCAGTGAAAGAAATGACACATGGAGAATGGAGATTCGTTGATAGATGTTGAACATATGGCAATTTCCTATAGGTTCTGGACAGACGACAAAGGTCTCCTAGAGAACCTCCCCTTAAAATAACGCCTTCAGTGTAATGAGAGAGGGTGCCCTCCTTTTTCCCTTTTACTGTTAGTTGACTCTTTTGCAACCCTTTTACCCTTTTAATCAATTTAAGTGACTTTTCCTATTCTTCCTAAGTCACTTTAGGCGTTTTTTTTCATTTTCCCCCTCTTTTAATTATCTAATGTCGTTTGTTAGGCACTTTTCTCCCTTAAGTGATTAAATAATTAATTAATTCTCTTCTTAAGGACTATAGCCTATGGGAATCACTTAGGCTACTGCGTCCAAGTCTCATGATCACTTGGAAGGGGACATGACAGACTTATATTAATAGCCAAAAGTTAAAACAAAAGCACGTCACTATATCTCTTAAGTGATGTTAGATAATATTAATATGTCACAAATACAACTTGCCAAAAATAACAAATAAAGCCTACCCATACACAAATGACACTTCCTATAAATGAATAGTGCCACCTTACATATCCAAAATAACTGACCACAATTGAAAACTTTTGTTTGTTGTTGAAAATATGTAGTGGAACGAGTGATGATGAGTGGAAACAATATTGTATAGGTGGCTTTGTCTTAGGGTTTACTTAAAAGGATTTTTATATTTAAAAATCCCTAATTTTTAAAGTTTTTATTTTCTAAATAGTGCAGTCTAAAAATTTACAATGTTATGGGAAGTTCATGGCATCTGCAACCTGAGCTTGCACCCTTTTTGCGAGCTTCTCATGACAAGTTTGCAAGCACTTGCAAGAGATGCCTTTGAGTTGTGGGTTTGACAAGATAAAAGGTTTTGTGGGTAGCACAATGAGAATATGTAAGTTTGTTAACAGAATCTTGCAGATTGTAGTTGATCCACAAGGAAAGCTTGTCGCTCCACAAAGTGCAATGCACTTGTCATTGCAGAATCTTGAATATTTGGATGCGAAAAGAACGAGCAGCAAAACAAAAAAAATGAGGAGGATCAAGAGATCACAAGATGTTGAAGAGTAATTTATAATTTCCATTCAGATTCCAACAGTTTTGCAACTGTCATGTAAATGTATAAATATATTTTATACGGCCTGAGTGGGCCTAATGGTTAAGAACATGTGTTTCCTCCTAAGAGGTCACAGGTTCAAATCCAGAGAGGGGTAGGCTATGTATACCTCTGTAGATTTTAGAAGTCAAATCACTGCGCGGAAGGGGTCCCTTGCCCCACAAACAAGGGGGTCTCATACACCAATTTGGTGCCTGGCTTGGCCATGACCTTAAAATTAGATTATTGTTATTATTATTATTATTATAAGAGACTGGTTAAGATAATAAAAAAGAAAAAGTTGTGGATCCTTCCCTGTAAATAATTTGTTCTATCTGAAATATCTTATGTCATGGCAGTTTAATTTACATTTAGTTTTTTCTTGAAGACATAAATGGCAGCTTAAAGGATGGCCCTTGGTTATGGGGCAATTCTGGCCTCTTTTTCAAACCTTGGTTTCCAGACTTTGACCCTGCAAACACACTTATCTCTTCCATGCCTGCATGGGTGAGGAAGTCAATCTCAGACTTGTCAAGTTAATAAAAAAGGAAAAATCGCAGATACTTCCCAGTAAATACTTTATTCTATCTGAACTATCTTATGTCATGGAAGCTTAGTTTCCATTTCAATTTTCTTGAAGATAGAAATCATGACTTGAAGGATGGCCCCTGGTTCTAAGGCAGTTTCGGCCTCTTTTTCAAGCCTTGGTTTCCAGATTTTGACCCTGCAAACACTTATCTTTTTCATGCATGTATGGTTGAGGAAGTCAATCTCCCCATATACCTTTTGGAACCAAATCTATTGGAAGCATTGGATAACTCACTGGGCAAATTCATTCACTTGAATGAGAGCAGGGAAAAACAAGGGCTACTTACTTTTGCTAGAATTTCCATGGGGTGGCTTTGAGTAAAGGTTTACCAAAAAAGACAACTCTGAATCTAGGTTATTACAAGTGTTGGATTACTGAGAGGGGGGGTGAATCAATAATAGAGCAATTTAATCATTTTTAACCATATAATCCAAGTGTTATATCAATTTAGCATTATCATCCAATAATTGTAGAGTAAATAAGAAATGAACAAATGAACAATCATACACATACATAGTACACCAGTGTTTTACGTGGAAACTCAAAGCGGGAGAAAACCACAGAATGTTTTTTCTTATATGTCTTGAAGAATTACATTCATTGGAAGCACCAACTTCCTTTGTTTTCCAGCTACAACTGGAAAGAGGCTCCAACCCCCTAGTTTCTCAGGCTACAACCTGAGGGAAGCTCCAACTCCCCAATTCTCTGGCTACAACCAAAAGAAGGCTACAACCCCCTATGTTCTCTGGCTACAACCGGAAGCTAGCTACAACCACCTGTCCTTTCCCCGTCCAACCACCCTGACGTATAAGTAGAATGATGAAACCACTGTCACACTATCACTGTGAGATATATTGTTGTAAACCTGTACCAATCAACATGTAATCAACCTGTACCATAAACAAGTGCATCAACCATGCACCAACATGTACCTCAACCTGTAATCAACCTGTACCATAAACAAGTGCATCAACCATGCACCAACTTGTACAAAACCTGTACCATGAACAAGTGCATCAACCATGCACCAAACCTGTACAAAACCTGTACCATGAACAAGTGCATCAACCATGCACCAAACCTGTCACAGCAACCTGTCCAAAGAACCTATCACACCAACCTATCTCATCAATCTTATCAACCTAAGGATTCCTTACCTAATGAATCCCTCTTTAGTACAGACCGTCTTCGCATACGGTATCAAGCTCGTCAATACATAATTCTCAGTGACACTCTCTATCGTCGTGGTTTTGACTCTATTTTTCGACGTTGTCTCACCTTAAATGAGGCTGAGAAAGCTTTGAATGACTTCCACTTTGGAGCATCTGGTGGTCATATGTCTGGGTATGCCACTGCCTAAAAGATCTTACGAGCAGGGTACTTCTGGTCGTCTTTGTTTAAAGACTGCATAAATGTCGTCCAGAAGTGTCATACTTGTCAAACGTACAATAACAAGATAAGATCTCATCCCGCTCCTTTACACCCTGTAGTTTCCGTTGGACCTTTCGCAAAATGGGGCATTGATTTCATGACATGTAACCCTCACTCGGTCGGGGGGCATGGATACATCATCGTAGCCGTGGATTATTTCACGAAATGGGCCAAGGCGATGCCTACATTTGATAATACCAGAAAAACTGCAGCCCTTTTCATATTCAATCATATCATCACATGATTCGAAATCTCGCAAGCTATCGTCACTGATCATGGTAGCCATTTTCGAAATTTCATGATGTCCGAGCTTACCGAAAAGTTGGGTCTTCGACATGAAAGCTCAACCCCCTACTATCCACAGGCTAATGGCCAAGTTGAAGTGATAAAAAAGGTTATTATCACTATGCTTCGACGAATAATAGGAATTGACAAGACAAGTTGGCACACGATGTTGTTTTCAACACTATGGGCCTATCGGACATCCGTGAAGTTTGCCACGGGATTTACGCCTTTTCAGTTGGTGTATGGTATCGAAGTTGTCCTGTCGATTGAATGTGAGATCCCATCTTTGAAGCTAGCCGTTGAATTTCTCCCAAAGACCTCTACCGAGTAAGAATGTCTATTGTATCTGATGCAATTAGACGAAACCCGTCGTGATGCCACCCTGCTTATTGAAACCCAGAAGAAACGCGTAAAATCCCAATACAACAAACATGTCAAGTCGCGTGTTTTCTCTGAAGGTGATCTAGTTCTCCTCTATGAACAAGATCGTGATTTACTAGGGGCCGAAAAATTCGAGGCTATGTGGCACGACCCTTATATCATCAAACGAGTGTTAGTAGATTATGATGGCACTATTTTGAGTGAACCCAGAAATGGGCTTTACTTGAAGAAGTATTATGCTTAGGTTATCTTTGTATGAGTGCTTGTAGTTTTACTATATCATACTTTTGTGTGCTTTTTCGTTATTTGGTTTCGACCCCCAACTTCTTACCTTGCGTTGTGATTGGTTTCCCAATGTCGATGTCTTCGCTATCCCACATTGGCTTCGCCGATGGCGCTAGTCTTAGTACTTAGAACTTAGCATCTGTTGCTTGGGCAATCTATGCACCTATGAACGAGTTAATCAGTCTACATGGTGTTTGCCTCAGTCATGCAACTAACAATATCGTGGAATATAGTGCAGTCATCGAATTGTTGACCGACGCTATTTCACTTGGAATCCGTCACCTGGTTGTACGACTTGATTCACGGTTAGTAGTACTACAACTAAGTAATGTCTATGCTATCTGAAGTCCTACTTTGTTACGCGTATATCTACGAATTTGCCTCTTGGAACGTTATTTCGATTACATTGAATATCAACATATTCCTAGATGTCTAGATACATTAATACATGCATTAGGTAATTATGTGTTAGATGGACATTTAAGACACATGTAAATCCAACCACAATTCACATTAAAGCAAGTAAGCCGATAGAAGCCTCATGTATATATATATAACAATAAAAGTGTTTTACAAAAAAGAGTGTTTTTCGTTCGAAGACTAAAATATCAAAATATGAAGCTCGTGGCTTCTACAAAATGGCATCAAGGATGTTGCTCATAGTAGCACACTACTACCTATGCTATCCTGCGAAGTAGTCGACTAAGTGAACCAGATACACCTACATTATGATGCTTATAGCATCTCAGAATCTCATTGATAGAGATGTCTGGGATATCTGCGGTCAATCCCTCTAGGTTCTGCTCAACTGCCTCATAGTCTTCAACATCCCATCCTGCTACTATAGCTGCTTCCCCTCATCTCTGAATAGGGGATGTAACTAGAGGTTGGTGTGGCCCTATATCTGCATTGTCAAAATATTTTGATTAGCCATCGGATTGAGAGTATAAAAAACATCTTATATTTTAAAATTTACAAAAACATCATAAAAACAAAACGTTTTTCTTACCTGTGTCTCCCCACTGAAAGCCCTCAGGTAGAACCAAGTCGGGGTCGCCTCTGAAATCCAACCCGGCATATGCATAATTATCCACCATCAGGATCTGAGGCCTCAACCAGTCAAAGAATGCATCGATGTATTTGATGATGGGGCCCGCTACATGTCGAGCCATGAGGTCACACCACCTTTTCATCCTTGGGTCTCGTGGGGCCGATATGCCCCATTCTGCATGTAAACGTAAATGAGGGCCCCTCTCTAAAAAGAAAGACACCAAAATAGATCCATACCCAAATTGTTTCAGGTCCCCCTTCTTGCATTTTGTTAGTTGTGTCTTCATGTTGCGAAGGACTTCGTCGCTCCAGTTGAACACCCTAGGTTCCATGCACTCCACGACATATTGATAATATATTTGGAGAGCCATGTGTGGAGATGCACTCCCCGTCATACGTGTACTGGTAAAAATAATAGTCGGGAGTGGTAAATCCCGAACACCCCTGATGGCAACTTTGCCCTTGCGTCTCTCTGCCCCAGGATCACAGTATCGACGAAGATACTCGCTCATTGGTAGACCACCACCTCTTCCTCCTATCAAAGTCACATGAGACCCACGATGAGATAACCCCGTCAAGAAATAGAAATCTTCAATATCTAAGGATAGTACGTTGGCACCCACATGAAACACCTACTGGTCGAAATCCAACATGTGGACTAGATACTCCAGTAGCCTCATTTGGGCCCTCATGCCCTGGATTTTAAAGAATTTCAGTAGCCCACATTACCGGAGAGAATTTACAGTGCCCGGGTCATTCAAGGCATCATGGTCATCATCTTCATGCTCCCTCTCCCTCCACTCCAACATTTTGATGATCAAATACCTGCATTGGGACAATAAAAGGGAGTTAGCATCCTCATTTGCTACTTTAGAAAATTTCTATTGGTTAAACGCATGTAAAGATTTTTTGTTTTTCGGTCGTCGTAGGCAGAGCTTTAACACAGTGCAGGGTTTCCGCAGGTGAGCCACAGGGTGCCTGCGGAAATCATTGATTTCCGTAGGTCCCGATACTAGTCACCTGCGGCGGCCCCAACGCGCACCTACCGACCACAACTCAAAAAAACATTTTAAACCGATAAAAATAAAATTTAATCCAATGAAAAGCAAGAGGATGAAGAGATTACCGTTTTGACGAAAGTCGTTCGCTGAATGGTCACTCGTGCCTCCCGCAATCGACAGTCGAAGTCTGAGGTAAAAACAGGGTTTCTAGGCAAGTTTTGGGTAAAATGCAAATGAAATAGTAAAAAGAGTTTTTACTCCTATTTATTTCACTTTCTACTTTTTCTATTAATATTTTATATTATTTAAATGTATTTTATCCAAAACCTAAAGGTCTAATGGTCTCGTGAGTATCCTTTAAGCTCTTTTCACGCTCCATAAAAACAAAAAGATTGTCGAGTGGCCTTGTCCTTTTCACGCTCGTAAAAGTATTTGAAGAAAACGTTTGATCGACGATAGTTTATCACTTTTTCGGACCCATCAAACTACTTTACGAAAAAGGAACTTAGAGAGTTCTCTTTAAGCATTTTTCAGACTCTCAAAACATGAAAAACCCCCGAGTTTTCTATCTCTGGACTCGTTAAACAAACATCGAAAGACCCATACGGGATCAAACCACTCCTTCTTAGGTTTCGTTAAACATACTCCGAGGGACTCATCCGAAGGATGAGCTTACATCAACAAGCATATGTTATCCTCCTCAAGCTTGCGTAAAAATAAAGAGGTACTCGCCAGAAATGGTGGGGGGGGATTTGGGAAAGAAACGTGTCTTTGTATTTGTGTTAGTGGCAATAATAGTTGCTCTTGAACATGACAACCCCTTCAACATTTGAATCGGGGTTGGGAAATCCATTTGTCTCTCGTCTAACTTTCTGCAAGTTCATTTCTTGGGTCGTCTTTGAGTCAATGCTGCTAAGACCATTGTCGTGTCATTCATATGTTCAAGAGAAGTCCAAACAAGCCCTCTTTCGAGTTGGCCATCTGCAGTTAATTCCTACCACGTCGGCCTTCCCTGTGTCAATTTCGAATCATTTTCACACTTTGATCTATCATAAAATTTGTTACTTATTTCGTGTCATTGATGGGGGATACATCAAGGCCCTCCTGTGACGAGTCTTTTCCTGTCGACTTCAACTCATCATCCGGGAATAAGACTTAGAAATCATTTAGTATCTTAGAGCCTGCATGCCTCAATGACAGGTTTCTTCGCTTTCAACAGTGAATTCACATCATTGGTCCATGATCTGAAGATTCCCTCGAGTGTTCGACTTCAGCTCATTTATTCACATTCGTTGGATTGTACTAAGGTACCTTGGGAGTCATTGACGTCAATGGTGATTTCTCTCGCACTTGTTAATAGTTTTCATCAATGACCGATAATCAAGTGGTTTCTACCATGTTCGACTTCAACACCTGTAATCGCATTGGTTAGATTCGTGCTTACGGACGATGGGATTGAAGACCCTGGATTTCATCATTTTGGTCCAGGTTGTGATGGAGTATTTATGATTTGTATTGACACATAGATCCACTTTGTATGTCTCGTGGCTATGTCTGAATTTGAGCTTTCTAATACATAGATCCACAATGTATTCTTAGTGGCTATGTAGAATTTTGATGAAATGGATCCACAGTGTATAATTGGTGGCCATGACTGACATTTATTATTCAAATCATTTGTAGTTTGAGCATGGGAATGACTGCCTCGGAAATGGTATAATATTGTGCAAATGCTTGATTGTTTGCAGGTTCCCGATTAGTGCGCTCCTTGTTCCCGACACACACACACGCATTTTACAAAGTATTTCGACTGTCACGAGTTCCAGCCTCATACTTTGGGGGGCATTATGTTACACATTATTTTGGTCACCTTGATGATGATTCTACACGCATGTGTTTAGGCTCTCAAAATGATCTTTTACATGAGGAAAATGATTGATTTCTTTCTCTACAAGGCATGTTTTTAGAATGACGCCACAGGCTAACAGTAGTACACAGTGCATAAATCCTTGATTTTTCCAGGCTGCTCTATACCTGGCTCGTGGGGTTTCTGCAGGTTGTTATATAGGTAGGGTGCAATGGCTTTTGAAGCTAAAGAAAGGAAGAAGTTCACGAAGGTTCTAGGAGGATCTTCTAGAATGTGAGGTGGCGTCCGAATGATTGTGATCCTACTGGCTTCTCTGATTTGGTGGGATCATCCTCATCTCTTTAACCACTTCTCCTTCTCCTATATAATGATAGGTTTATCATGGAAAAGGTTAAGCAAGATTGAGCAAATAATTGTTGAAAGAATAGGCTGAAGACTGTGTGAAGGATCCTTTTGCAACTGATGCTTGAGGACTCCATTTGTTCATCAAGATTTTGTGGACCATCTTCATACAAATTCAGAGCAAGTGTATGTGTGTGTTGGAACAAAGGACCACTAAAAGGGAACTTGCGACATCAAGGCAATTTGGTTGTATCTTCCACTTTTACTTAATATAATACGGTGACAGGTTTCTTTCCCATAAAATCATTAGCATTTTAATACATGACTCCTTGATCACCTGTTTAGGTTTTCATTGAATCTATTATTGTTGCTTCACTTTGGTTGGTTTGTGTCATTGCAGATTTGATCTCACAAGAGCACCGGAGCGAAGCAGGGACAACAAAGATATAAGGAAGCGATATCTAAAGGTATGTCATCTATTCCTTCTTTGGTAGTAAATTCAATGATTGTAACTTAGGGAAAGCGTCATGTTCTGTCTTGTTTTGTTCTAGATCCAGGTGGATCTAGAGAGATTAGTTTATGTCCGCATTCACCGATTTATCCAATAACACTACTGGAATTTCTTCAAGGGTTAACATCAATCACTAAGGGTTGACATCAATCTACAATATCACTCTCCAAGGGTTGACATCAATGACAACCAACAATCCATACCAACTATCCATCAACCTAAGCCAACTGTCTGACAATCTCCCCCTTTGGCATTGATGGCAACACCAACATTGACGACAACACTTAGTCATGATAACATTCATGATTATACTCTTTATCAATGTTTCTATCTCTCCCCCTTTGACATCAATGGCAAAGTGTATCTCCCTTTGGGGTTGCTCCCCCTGACTGAACCCTCCTTGGGGTTGCTCCCCCTGTCTGCGTGCCTTTGATTTTTCTTTTCGTTTATAATCCTCTTATTACTCTCTTTCCCTTCATATGAATAATATCTCCCCCTTTGACAAAGGGTATCACTCTGAAGTCATATCGCTCATTCTTCCCTTGTGACAATTGATCCCCTTGGAAACATGCCTCTATTCTCTCTCTCCAAGCATTTACCTTTGCATCTGATAAATCCCCCCCCTTTGTCTTATTTATGGTGCTTCATCATGTACATCTAAGACATATAAGATAAGCATTCAAAAGCATTCATTTTGGAGTAGAAATTACTCGTAGTCTCTGGCGAAGATACTCAAGGGCTTCCCGTGGAAGCAGTTTTGCAAAGATGTATGCCACTTGTTCTTTTGTTCCCACATATTCAACTCTGATGTTATTCTCTGCAACCTGTTCCCGTAGAAAGTGATATTTTATTGGAATGTGCTTCGTCTTGGAGTGCATCACCAGGTATTTTTGAGATACTGATAGCGCTTGTATTATCACAATAGACTGGAATGGGCTCATCATACTCAACCTGTATATCTGTCAAAGCTTGTTTCATCCATAGAACCTGTGTACAACATGTTGCTGCTGCAATATACTATGCCTTGGTTGTAGATAAGGATATTAATGATTGTTTCTTGCTTAGCCAAGATACTGAAGACTCACCCAAGTAGAACGTTGCTCCACTGGTGCTTCGTCGGTCATCAATGCAACCTGCCCAATCTGCATCTGTGTAGGCAATAAGTGATATATCATTTCCTTTTGGATACCATAATCCAAACTCTTTTGTTCCTTTGAGATATATGAAAATCCTCTTCACTGTTAATACATGTGATTCCTTTCGTGTTGCTTGAAATCATGCCACCTGTCCAACTGCTTGCATTACATTTGGTCTGGATGCCATCACATATAATAAGCTACCAATCATTGACATGTATTGCCTTTGGTCTGT